>MJUU01012346.1:73899-111270 GCA_002080025.1 Modiolus philippinarum | reverse complement strand
CAGGTGCTCCAAAACTAGGAAGATATTAAATTAATACAATATAGGAGGAAAATCACTGGCCGTTAAACTGAACTTTTGGACAATTTTAGTTTAAGTTTAATTTTGGTGAAATTATTCGAGTTCAATCAATATGTATCGAGATAACTTTTTCTACACATTCTATCTGTCCACCTACTAAAAACTAACAAAAAATTCTATTTAGGCATTATGAAAATCCTATAACCAATACATATCAGAAATATGGGATAAACTAACCTTGAAAAATCCTTTACATCCTTCACAAGAAATTACTCCATAATGTCGGCATACAGCTCTATCGTTACACACTGCACATCTCATATGGAGCTCTTTTGGCTGATCCAAACTTTTAGAAAGGAAGTCAGGTGCTCCAAAACTAGGAAGATATTAAATTAATACAATATAGGAGGAAAATCACTGGCCGTTAAACTGAACTTTTAGACAATTTTAGTTTAAGTTTAATTTTGGTGAAATTATTCGAGTTCAATCAATATGTATCGAGATAAAAGCTTGTAAATTGAAATGTAGACTGGAACGATACAGTAGCAATGTATAAACCTCGCAGTCATTAGTTAAGCAACACTTGGCCAGCAATGTCACGGAGAGTAAACCCAATTGGAATTTTTTTGGAATGGACTTGGTCGGGAATTTAATGAAAGGACCACTACTTGCCAGAATATCCAGAAATTAAGTGCTGCAATCGTAGAGGAGTGGCGAAATATACACGAAGGTAACACTCTGTCGTTTAAGCAACAGTATGAGGAGAAGGGTAAATGCCGGGGGTAAATGAACTTTACCGGAAACGAGGTGGTTATACTGCATACTTAACTTGAAGCTTCCAATGTACTCCAAAATAATATATTTGTTTCATAAACGATCATTTAATTTCATTCAGAGACAATAAATTGATAAGCTTTAAGGTGTCTCAGTTGTATTATTCCGCCATTTTTGTCTAATAATTGTTCATTTAGGTTTCATTCATTGAGAAATTTTAAAAAATGATTATTTAGAATGAAAAGAAAGTTCAAATGTATTTAAAATTTATATTCCTAATTATTTTTATAACATTTTCGTTACAAAAACGTGAGCTAAAACAAATGAGCTTTAAATCTATTGCTTGGTTTTGAGAACACAGAAATTATTCAAGGGAGATAATTTGATAAAATAATTTAACATTTTGCAATTTTTCTCTCTTATTTCAACGGTGACCCCTAATTTTTATTTTTATATGTATGCTACATAATAATAATTAAACACATGCAAAGCATGAAGAAAATCTACAATAGATTTTTCAAACTATAGTCTCATATAATCATTTTCCCTATCATTTCTATGTAAAATCCTGAAATTTTCGATTTCAGATTTTGTGCTTAAATGCACGGTGACCCCCAAATTTTATTTTACATTTTGAACAATAATATAATTATGTTTCTACACAGAACATTTCACAAAATTCTATAATAGGAAATTAATACCCTGCAGACACCTTAAGTCTAAAGGCAAGCTTATTTTTCACCTATTTTAGTTTATTTACAACATATTCTTCTGATTTCTCTTTAAGCATTGGTTTTAGAGACTGAGTGGGAACAAGTTGTTTTATATTGATGTTTTACCATTATGGTTCAATAAATCACCAAATTTGTGTACGATTAAAAGATATTTAAAATCCAAAATGTTTTCTTCCAAAATTAAAGGGTGTTGCTTAACTTATAGCGAGGTGTATATATTCTTATGAGAAATGTTTTGTATTTATACAAATATGTAATTTACAATACTAAATATATGTATAACGATGGTTCAAGTACTCAACTTACTTAATTGATGCGCCATGATTTGGAGACGTTACTATCGGGGACATATTTCCAATTGACTGGTGAGTAGTGTTGATATATTCTGTGTCTGAATCTCTGGTAGAAGCTATATATATGATGTATGGAATGCTGTTGTTGCTTAAAGGCATACCACAATCACCAAATCTGAAAATACCCCCTGAACCAGACCATACATTTGCAGTACTGTCATGAAGATTACCTCTGTTCGGATTTCTACCAGCTGCTGAGGTTATACGAGATTCCTCTTGCTTAATGGCTTGAAATCTACCACCTTCTGTCATAGGAATATTTAGACATTTATTATTTGAGCATGGAAATATAGGACCTCTTGCAGGAGTAAAACTAAGGTTCATATGAGGAGGTTCATGGCGTCGAAATAACCTCTGATCATAGTTTGCCGGAAAATAATAATCTGGCATTGGCTGTGTTGGTGATCGAAACAAGCCATCAAACATGTCTTTGTGTCTTCTTGAGTGGCATGGATCACTACACATCATGCAATCACCTAGTTTGGGCAATACCTGCTTATCGTCTGACATGATCGAAGAAGGAGAACCAAGACCACGTGATGCTGGCTTAAAGATATTCTGAAAGAAATATAAGAAAACGTTTTGATCAAGGTCTGTTTAAGCTATCAAAAATAATGAAAATATGTATTGTCAGATTTCTTGCAATGGAGGTAATTTATACCATAGATTCAACAATTTAATTTATTTTTATACACTTAATTCTAAATTTAGAAAAATGGAACAGCAAAATTATATTCAAATTTAAAATTATCTTACAAGTTACTAGTTACCTTTTTATTCTCCTCAGCTTTTGGTGAAAATTAAAAGACTAAGTTTTTTACAAGAAATAATTAATACTGATCAAAATAGACTAAATAGTTCCACCTATTTTGTTACACCCATGTATTTCAGTTCAAACTACTAAAATTCATCACCATTATTCATGCGTGCTTTTTACACATGCTTATACTATAAAATTTAGCAATTTTATATCGAATACAGATACTTTTAGACATAATAAATTCACAGTAACTTCGGACTTTAGTCATACACCAAAATCAAGTCCTAAACGGGCCAAATTATATCAGGAAACAACATATCTTTGATGATCAATGGACAGAAAACGGGAAGGTAAAAATAGTTGAAAATTGCATAGAGTCGGCATGAGCATATGCAATCTTAATGCTGAAAATACTAAAATTATTAAATGAAAGAAAAATTTTTGGCTTCTGCAGGTCTACCTCCTTAAGCAAGAAAATTGTGTAGCACCTGCAGTTGACGTCTGTTATTTTTCCTTTGGAAAACTACATTTATAATTAATCGATATTTTCTTTTACTTATCTAACATTAGTAGTGTCTTTCTTAAAACACGGTAGAAATACTATAGAAAGCAACTTGTACGATACAGAATGTTGTATCACCCCACTCTGTGAATGGCGCGACATTTAAAATTTAAAATATACATAATGTGATGGTACAACTTCTTGTATCAGGACTCGTCGATGGGATGATATGCATCACTACTCGTCGTGCAAGCGCGACTCGTAGTGATACGGCCCATTCCACCGACTCTTCCTGATACAAGTAGTTGTACCATCACACTATGTATATAATATCTATTTACTTATTACCACCGATATTTCTACTGTTGGACTGTTGGTCCTCGATGGTATTCACCATCTCAGAAGTCAGTGCTTCGGTGCTCATGAGATTTGAGAACGTGTGTTACGTGTAGCTTTTTATAATACAATACATAAATCAATTGCCTTAAAAAAAGTGTGCCATTACTTTTGTCACAAGATTATTGTAAGTGGACTTTTTTTAGATGATTTATCTGAAGCACTATAAAATAGATTAAACAATAATTTCCCTTGCTCGTCATAGATTATTAATCAACAAGTCGAATGTTTTGAGTTTTCTCCGCAATAAAAAGAACTTTCTTGGTTACCATTAATTTATTCGAAAACCCACGTATCAAATTTATACAGCTACTTTTTTGCGTTAAAATGTATCAGCTGAAATGCAATAGGTATGGTATATTTAATTTTATATTACTTTTGGCAGGTTCAAAAATTGTCAATCAATTTTGGAGCAAAATTTATAACGGTGGACATAAGACTCTTCAAACCCTTCAAAAATGTAGCATGTTAACAAAATAGGTTAAGAAATTATTAAGATGTAGGTCAAATTCTGCTTTTTGAAAATAAAAATATTATTTAAAGAACTTTGAACATTCTCAGATACTTTTTGAAAAATGTCATTTGTGGATTCAATATTCAGCGATATATGCATCGATAAGAACTCGACAAAAATTTGCAATTATGTGAAAAATGCAGTAAATGCAAAGAGTGAATTGTAATACGACCAGCAATTTGTTTCCATTAAAATCACTAAAAAGAATCCAGTTGAATAACTAAAAATCGATTTACTGTTAAATTATTTTCTTCATATGCGCATTTCGACAACTTATGTCTCATCAGTGCAGACAAAACCAAAACATTTGGAAGTCCATTAACCGAAAAACGTGTTAGAGCTGATAAGAGAACCAATAATCAAAAGTGGCTAAATAGAAAAGCAAAAATTAAGCTAAGGACGGAGCTATGCATGAAGGGGAAACTCCTTAGTTTTAAACAAAATTTTGGAAAATTTAGATATTACAAGTTTTAATAAAATCGGTTTTCGGGTCAGCACAGAGGTACCGACTACTGGGTTGGTTAATATACTAGCAGTCCACCAGAAAAGTGTTCATTAAAGCTATCTTGTATAAATTATGAAATCTTTATTTTGGAAAATTTATCTTCCAAATTGAATACCAGATAAGATAGAAGTATTCCAAGAATCATCAGAGTCATATCCAAGCCTGTTTATGTACAAGAAGCTTCAAAATAATAAAAATTATGAAGTAAACCAGGGGTTTGTACTCCTAATATCAAAATTCCAGTCAACTCAAAAACTGCGGAAGATCAAAATACATTTCTTAAGTACATATAGGGACCAAACAAACAAGACCAATAAATATCAGAAATAAAATTCGGTAAATAAATTATATATGTTGTTTACAAATTATCACTTTGTACAAAATATAATGTTTACAATAAAACTCACACAAATTATAATTTGAATTTTCAATTTTTACAAATTATAATTTGAACAAAATGTAACCGTACACATTATAATTTGTAAAAACAAAGAGCCAAATTTTACTTATACTTTGTATAGTTTCAGTTTTAATTGTCAAAACTGGTATAGTTGGTTCATCGACTATTGTTGTTTACGTAGACTGTCAGTAAATTTATGTGCAAGAAATCTCTCTCTCTCTCTCTCTCTCTCTCTCTCGCAGATCATGCTTACCCTTCCGGAGCACCTGATGATACCTCAGTTTTTATTGGGATTCACACTGCTAGTGCTTTAGTTTTGTGGCGTTTTTGTTCATTCTTGTTTGTTTGTTGTGTCTTTGTCATACTGTCTCGGTTCGTGTTGCTGTGAATTGCCGTGAGTTTGGATTAATGATTTTACAGTTTCCCCTTTCCTCGTTCTTGCTTCGGTATTCGTTTGCCGATGTATCTCTCTCTCTCTCTCTCTCTCTCTCTCTCTCTCTCTCTCTCTTGACAGAAATAACAATCTATTGAAACAACAAAAATAACGCAAAACAAAAATCGAAGGGGTTGTCTGTTTGAGAAAATCTCTTTAATTCCGTTTGTATGACTGAGAATCTAATGGACTTGTTTAAAGGCGTTGTCATGTAAGTAGGTGATATGCGCCAGTCCTGGTTTAATAACAAAATTTCTAGGTCGGAATCAATTAGAGGCAGAAACTACGATCCAAAATTTTCAACCGGATCAATACCAGAAAAAACAAGTTTCTCTTAGGGAAACATTATAAGAACATCAGATGTTCAAAATAATTTGTCATGTAAAAGTAACAGGTTGTCACAGATCCGTATGAAAATGTAGGAAAGAGAGTTGCTTGTGAAATTCATACTGCCATTGATCATTCACATATGCTAACAAACAGTAAAAACACAATGATTTCCACCAGTTTATCAATTGTGAATAAGTGGTTATTTTCGCGGGTAGTATATTTTGCAGTTCTTCTAAAATCGTTGATTTTATTTTCGCGGGACTGAAATTTTTGCGTTTGTTATAAATTTCTGTATAAAAGCTCTTATAATTATATTTCGCGTTATGCAATTTTCGCGACATTAAAATAATCGCGAATAAAGCCAAAATTAAGCCCTTGCGAAAATAACCACTTAAACCGTATATTAAAAGGGTTGTTGGCAGAAAATCAAATCACAAGCGTTTTCTTAAATGTTTTTTTTTCTACAATCTAGTAATATTATATCATCAGTAAGAACTTTGTCAGTTTTTGTACAACTAAAATGTGTATAACTATATTTTTTTCAAATTATAATTTGTACAAAACATAAATACAAATTATAATTTGTATGATTTGATTGTGCACATTATAATTTGTACAAAATATATACACAATACATCTATATTCAAATTGGAATTCATTATTTTGAGTTGCGATTCAATTTTCGTTTTTCAATGGCTTAATGAATACTATTTTTATCGCGCTTTGCTGATGACATTCCTGGAGAGCAGAGTATCATAATGAAAATACAAAATGAAAATAACTTTGAATATTACAGTCTGTCTTTTAATCAGCTCTGTATTATTTTTCACACTTTGTTTTATAAAATGACGTCAAAGATTACAAAAACACATGCTGCAATGTGTGAGGCCACGTTTAACGTAATAGTTATTCAGGGTCAAAATCGAAATGAATTAAAAGAAAGTTTTGGATAACCAGTAGTATGGATACATTTTTGTTTTAATAAGCACGACATTTATAACTTTTAAGAAAAATTTTATGATTTTATAATAGATATGAAAAGTAAGGTGTCTTAGTGGTATTATTCCGCCATTTTTGTTTAATACTTGTTCATTTAGGTTTCGTTCATTTGACAAAATAGCTATTCAAAATGTAAAGAAAGTTCAAAAGTATGTAAAACTTTCACAACATTTTCATCATAAAAATGGAAATAAAACACATGTGCTTAAATCTGTTGCTGGCTTTACAGAACACAGAAATTATGCAAGGGAGATAAAAAGAATTTTACATATATATCACTACAGAAATTAACATTTCGCAATTTTTCTCTCTTAGTTCAACGGTGGCCCTAATTTTATATTTTATATGTTTTCAAAACAACTGCATAGTATGAACAAAATCTAAAATAGATTTTTAAGGCCATCCTCTCATATAATCATTTTCCCTATCATTTGTATACGAAATCCCTAGATTTTCAGTTTCAGTTTTTGCACTTAAATCCACCGTGACCCCAAATTTTGCTTTTTATTTTGAACAATAATACAATGGATCAATAACCCGAATATGGGATGTTGTCTCCTTGACATTTGTCCCATTTCCTTTCTTTTTCATAATTATGTTTCTACACAGAAAATGTCAAGAAAAAATATAACAGTAAAATGATATCTTGCAGACATCTTAAGCTCTCCAGTCGTAGCTATGAAAATTTAGCTCTTCAGAATTCGATTTATGTTTATTTATTGCATCAGCATTTTTTTCTTGGGATAACAATTCAATCTTTCATAATCTGCATACATAAAAAAATTGCAGCTATTTATCATGATTTTTTTAAATTTGAGTGGCACACTCATCACATTTTTTAATCTTGTCAGATTTCGGAACTCCTCTGGTTTTATCCAAATCAAAGGCTAGAGCAATAATGAACAAGGACCCCCATTTTTTTTCTTTTTTATTAATTTTTTTTTTTATTATTTTTTTTAATATCTCATATAGGTAAACATAAGATACCTGACAAGTTTTCATATACTCTAAGATATAACTGTTTAGTTTTTAGACAACATATGAAACTAAGGAAATCCATTTCTCAACAAATACTTATGTTTTGTATCTCCGTTAAAAGCAAACGGACCTATATATTTCTTATTACCATTTCATTACGTTTACAATGCTTAATAGATTAAAATAGGTTTCCAGAAATCCTTGATATAAAAACATAAGGAGTGAGCCTCTTTAAGCAATGTTCCACATATAATACAAAATCAAGCATATTTTTGTGCACAAATTAACATCAAGTATCTTTTTTTCTTCACAAGATAACATTAGTACATTTTTGTTCACAAATTTACATTTAGTATATTTTTTGTTCACAAGGTTACAAATATATCTTTATAAATAATGGATTAGCTTTAAAAATGGTATATGTTATTTAACCTATTTGCTATCGAAGTCTCTATTGCGTTTATTTTTCTATTTTTTTTTCATGTTCGTGTAATCCTAAGAAATTTGGCGAACATCTCGGGTGAGGAATAATATACAAAAGCCAAAAATTAGAACAAATAAAAAAGAAGAGAAAAATGCCCTAATTTATTATATTAAATTTTTGTTTTATTAATCAAAATCTCATTTGCTTTATACATGCAATTTCTTGGATTTATTGGTTATCCCTCTTTTCTAAGATGACATTCTTGTTTAGCAGCTTGTCACAAGGAGACCATCTAAATTAAAATAACTGTATAAAAATATTTAAAAAATATGTTGTGCAATTACCAATTAACAAGTATAATTTAGATTAAAAATTGTATAGTGTGCCAAAATTGAAGGCATTTTTTTTTAAATATACAAATTAAAAACCAACTCAAAATGACAAAAGGGAGACGAGAGAGGTTTACTGTTGCCCTGTTTTTGTAATGTAACGAAGATTAAGTGTCCAATTTTTTGGCAGTATGGCAACGGGACAGAAAATTAAAGAAATATTTACTTGCCAAATTTAAACATGATGAATGAATGGATATGGAGTAAATGCACATGAGACAAAGTCTCTACAAATACATGGTAAAAATACAAGCAAAGCATACCTGTTTATTAGCCAGTTCTTCATTGCAGTAATATCTGTCCATGTTCACAGTTTGTTTTAAAAAGTGATCTCCATGCTTAGAGAGACCACTTATATACATGTCTTGCAACGTGTGAGACGAGGATTGACGTAGGAGACCGTTATTATTTTCTTCGAATGACATAAAACGTTCCTTACATGGTCTAAAATCAATAGTATTTTTGGATTTGGATAACCAGCAATATAGATAGCAAAATGCCTAAGTTACTGAAAATTTACTTTATGCCATTTCGACAAGTTCGGTCTCGACAGTGCAGATAAAATCAAAGCAGTTTCAGATACAAATCCAAGCTACTATAGGGAAAATGTGACAAATACAAGTAGAACTTATTTGTCAAAATCCTAAATAAAGTCATTTCGAACATTAATTCGAGCATATTTGATCTAATATACAGTAACCCGTTATTTATTAAAATGGTGCAAACCGTTAAGTATTTGAAGGCAGGTTTATGTTCAAGGTCAACTTAAGAATAAAGTTTTGCTGAGTTTCCCCCCTAGCATGTCTGATAAAAATAGTTAAGGTGGTTCACAATCATATTTTTAAATTTGTGTCTTATTTCGGAGCTCCTCTGGTTTTATCAAATTCAATCGCTTAAATTATTTTGCATACGGACCCCAATGTTTTATTTCATGAATTTCTTCTATTGGTAAAATTAAGACAACTGACAAGTTTATATAGAATCCTTGGTATAAATTCCTTGATTTAAGGCAAAAAATAGTTCTAATGTTAAATTAAGTTGTGTTGAGGTATTTAATTATTATAACATGTCTAATAAAAGAAGTGAAAATTGAGAAATATGGGTGAAGAATGTGTTTGTTAACCAAGTTGCAAATAAACTTACTATCGCTCGTAAAATCACTAAATAAGTGAAGGTTCTGTATCTAAAAATAACCAGTTCTGAGTTCTAAAACACAAAAATACCGTAAATTTATGTTCTGTAAGGGGTCATTTCAACTTTAAGGAAATCAATAAAGAAGACAAAAAAGTCAGAACACACGAAAAATATACGGATAATAAAAATTCTTTTTCTATCTAGAGAGAAAAGCAATGAAATCCGAAAAGGCCTATCTCTGATCAAAGTTACATTTTGTATACATTTTGTATACAACCCTTTTTAACTAATGTCTTATAAGGAAAATATAACAATGAAGAGTATTTTTTTAGGGGGAAAGAGTGGGGATTAAAGTATATTATGTGTAATACTACATGAATTTCATTTTGACAAAATTTTATCGTAATCAACATTATATTATGTGAAAATAATTATATATTTTATAAGAATTATGCTCTAAAATTTGGTTGATATAAAAGTGTATAGGAGATCGCTGTACCCTAAAGAGAAATGTTAACAGTAACAAATAACTAAATACCGAAGTTACTGTAAATTTAAATTCTGCATATGCGCATTTCGACAACTTATGTCTCTTCAGTGCAGATAAAATCTAAACGTTTGGAAGACCATAAAATCAAATATGTTAAAAAACTGATAGAGAACAAATGCCCAATATGATCTAAAAGTAAAGCCAAAATCAGCTAAGGACAGAGCTTTGCATGAGGGAGATACTCCTTAGTTTTCAACATAATTTACAAAATTTTAGATATTGCAAGGTTCGAAATAAAGAATTTCGTCTTGTGTTAGAGAAAGATAAGAAAAAATACAAATACGTACGATTTTTTCCTAAATATGTAATCTTCATTTGCTTAATGAATACAAATTTAATTGGTTTTTCACTATTTTGATGGTATTCCCGAACATCAACTTATCACAATGAGAATAGGAACTCGAGTCAAAATAACTTACAATACTCATCAATGTTTTAGAATAATACAATAAAGTTATCCCAAGGGTCCAGAATGTAACCTTGCATATAAGTCTTGGAGTGCTTGAGGCAGCGTTTGACGTATGAATTATTCGTTGCTTGCGGAATTTTGTTATTTATTACTACCAGGTTGATGGACTTTTAGTCATCGAGGGTTTTGCCATCACTGCAGTCAAGTAGATTTTATTTGGAGACTAACAATATCTAAATAGAAAATACTTTTAAAACTAAGAAGTATCTCCCTCACGCAAAGCTCTGCCCTTCGCTGATTAAGGCTTTCAATTTGTTCTCTATCTGATATTTCGATTTATGGATTTGAAAAGAATAACTTTTATCTGCACTGAAAAAAATAAAATGTCGGAATGGCCATATGCAGAAAGTAAATTAACAGTAATTTTGATATTTTGATATTTTATCAGATAAATATGAAAAGAGCCTAACAAAATACAAAATCGATATATCTTGGGCTTGCTGTGAGGTGTGAGTTGAGTTCGTTCATTATCAAAGGTCTCATGGTGACTTCAAGATGAAGAACAACTGTAAAAGCGTTGTTTCATTGCTTAGTTTTAACATGTATTTATGCAACTTCGGTATTTCTTGTATTTTGAACCATTGGGCCGATGCCACTGCTGGTGGACCAAAGGTCCCCGAGGGTATTCACCAGCCCAATAGTCAGACTTGTCTGACATGAAAATTTTACCTTGCGTGTTATGGATATTTACTGTTTTTATGAAAAGTCTAACACTTAAAAATACTGAGGCTTCATTCCGTGTATGGCACTCGGTAGATGTCCTTAGTACTGGATTGGGTTCCTTTTTCGATATTTTTGGAAATGATTACTTCTTTTTCGATAACTCTTGGATTACGGATTTCCATATTATTTGATTTTAATGCTGCTGAAGAGAGGTTACTCCTTGAAACACGTGTACAGCATAACGAAATTTACTGCTTTTATGCAACTTCGGTATTTTTTTTGTATTTTTTAGAGGCTTTGGTTCATTTGCGTTTACTCCATATGTTAATGCCTGTTTTGAAAATTTTAGATAACAAGCAGTATGCATGTTTCTGTTAAAAAATAAAATAACATTTAGGTGTATGCAGGGTATTAAATTTCCAATTATGGGATATTGTGATTTTTTATGAATGAAGATTAAATTTGGGGGTCACAGTCATTCAGGCGTAAAGACTGAATTTAAAAAAACGGCAGTAGAATACCGAAGGAACAAGGGAAGCGAAGACCACAAAAATCGAAACCTATAGACATGGCAAAAACGGCAACAGAGAAAAACAAAGACAAAACAAGGACATGAGACAGCTACAATGCACGGAAATAAAAGACGACATTAAAAACTAAGGCACTCATAATGTGAACTCCAATGAAAACCGGGAGCGACATCAGGTGTTCCAGATTGGTAAGCTCGTCCTGCTCCGCTAGTGGCACCCGTAACACTATCAGTGAGTCAAAAATTTATAAATGAACAATGAAATGATAGGAAAAATGACTATGCCATGGCAATACTTTTGAATATGCAATGAAAGAATATTGATTAAATTCACAAGAAAAAAATCTCTACAAAAACACTTTCTTTACATTTTAAGATTATTGTGTTTACTTCTAAATGAATGAAACTACAATATAAAGTAGACCAAAATAGCGGAACAAAGCCACAAAAAATACCTGAACAGGACATATCCCAACAATCTAATAAAAAGCTTGAAGCGAATAAAAGTTATGTTCTAACGAATATATTTATAAACAGAGTGAAATAATAGGCCCTATCTTTAAAATTTGGACAAGGTTCAGCAAATGTCAGGATTTTGTAACAGATATTACTGTTTTAAGCTCCTTGCATCATTGACACATATTGATTTATTGCTTAACTTATTTTCGTCGCATTAAGTTGTTTCTGTTTCTGCTTATTTTGTGTGTAGCGCCTCAAACAAAAACTGTGCTAACAAAAAAATTAAAGCATTAAAAATATGAAAAAGCTGAAAGAGAGAAATAAATAGTGAATACTTTTTTAATTAAATTGAACTTCAGCTTTATGAACACAATTTCTCGGAAAATTTTACACCGCATTGTTGATTGCACTCCATTTCAGCAGCTTATGACAAGGCGAAATACAAAATAAAAAACTAACTTCCCAATTGCTATTAATAAGCGACGTCAACCCCAGAAAATCAATATGGTGATAACTTCTTATTCTCAGTCTTACAATCTACCTAGGTACTAGTTTTCGTCGAAATAAGACAATGATGAATTTTGTTTTATGTTGGTTTTTTTGGGGGGGAGGGGTATTTTATTTTATTTTTTGTTTTTGTTTTTATTCCTCCATCTTGGAAATTGAGGCCTTTTTGTTTTTTTTTATTTTTTATTTATTCATTTTTTTTAAAGTTTTGTATGAATTCCTTCTTTTCATCTTATTGAACATTCATATTCGGGATGCTCACTCCTGCTGTTGTTTATATCAAGGAATCCTTGAAACCTATTTAATTTCATTGTCGTATTAATGAAGCTAAGAAGTTATATCAAGTAGTTATATCAAGAATTTTATGAAAACTTGTCAGGTGGCTTGATATGACGTCAAGAGGACATCTATAAAATAAAAACTGGGGCTCCATGTGCAAAATTCTTGAAGCCATTGAACTAGAGCAATTTCAAATTAATCGCTTGGAAAAAAAATTATGGGAAAATAATTGCAATTGCAATTGCAAGCAATAGCCGGTATCACCCACAGACAACCATTTAAATGACTTCATCATATCCCCTAGGGCATTCACCGGCCCAGTAGTCAGTAATTCGGCGCTAGCCCGAAAGCCGTTTCTATTTGGGACCTTACAATATCTAAATTGTGTAAATTTTGTTGAAAACTAAGTAGTATCTCCCTCATGCAATGCTCTGTCCTTGGCTGAATTTTGCTTAACATGTAGATCATATTGGTTTTTTGTTTTCCATCAGTTTTTTAAACATGTTTGAGTTTATGGTCTTACAAACGTTTAGATTTTATCAGCACTGAAGAGACACAAGTTGTCGAAATGCGCATATGCATAATTTTAATTCAAAGGAATTTCAGAATTTAGTCATTTGCAGACTCAAAATCTACCTAGAAATCATTTTTGGTTGAAATGAGACAAAGTTTAAATTTTCACGTAAAATGATGCCCATTTTGAATATGACGGCCATTTTTTTGACATTTTAGATATACAGTATATAGATGATGATCTATCAGGATGAAAAGTTTGAAATCATTTGGTCAAACCATAACTATCATCGCTTGAACAAAAATTATTAGAATAATAAAAATAATAACTAGATTTGTAATTGCAAGCAATAGCTGATGTTACCCCAGACAACTAATTTGATGATTTAATCTTATTTGCCGCCTCAAAATCTACATAGAAATCAATTTTCGTTGAATTCATACAATGTTGAAATTTTGATGCTTTTGGGCAGCGATCCTGGAAATGGCAGCCACTTTGAAAATTCTAAACAAACAACATATAACCTCAGATGGTGATCCAACTTTGTGCCTAGTTTGAAATCATTTCATTAAGCCATTTCAAAATAATCGGTCGGACAAAAATCATTGGAAGAAGAACAAGAAAAAGAATATTCGGAAGAAAAGTATGATAATTACATGTCCAAAATGTTTAGATTTTATCTGCACTGAAGAGACATAAGTTGTCGAAATGCGCATATGCAGAATCAAAATTCACAGTAACTTCGGTATTTAGTTATGTCACCTCGAATTTGTCAGGGCTGACACACGAACTATGGATATTACATACCTTTCTCTTCATTAGATCTTCATCACAGTAATATCTGTCTGTTTTCAAACTATGTGAAACAATGTGATCTGAAGACCGAGAATGAGACCTTATGTACACGGTTCTGTGTGTGAGGAAATGACTGACCTATGAATCATTCATTGTTTTTCACAAATAATATAAAATAAGCCTCAGTAGGTCGATATGTACTGTTAGTAAAGGGATAGACAACAGTGCGAAAATATTAACAAAATAATGAAATTATAAAATTAATAATACATATCTCAATAATCTAGAGAAAGGGGAGGTTTGGGTACCCATAATTTGGTTAAACCCTACCATTGGCTATTGCTAGTGTCCGGCTATCTTGAGTTCCGATAGTTATTTATGATTCGTCTCTTGTTTTCATTATTGTTTTTCTAGTGAAGTTCGCTTGTGAATTGTGGCACGCTATTGTAGTTCCGGCCAATTTAAGTGTTAACTGTTATCCTGTTTTTTGTAATTTTAAATGAGTATGTACCTTTTGACTATGTACTAAAGAACACTGAACTTAACAGTTTTTGTGAACGTTTAAGTTATTTTGATGGTTGCAGTAACTTTGAAATTAACCATTGCAGGTATCTCACCGTTTTTCAATTTTATTTCTGTTTAATATCACATGTTTGTCAAACATGTTATATATTTATGATTTTTATTTATTTTCATTCATGGGATTAAATTTTAACTAAATGTTTTTTAAAGCGTATGCAATAAAATTGTTCATCTTTTGTTAATATGTTGTGTACTTTTCGGAAATAATCCGGTTCGTTATCAAAGTTTTTTTCACTATGGGGTCTCAGACATCTTAATCTATTCATTTTTAATATCTATTTCCGTAACTTCTTATAATTGAAAAAAAAAAATTGTTGCACTATCCCTAAAAATACCACCATTCTTTATTTTGAATATGACGCTTTCATCACTATTCCTTATGAAACAGAATTTTTATTATTTATTTTCCAAAACCAAACCGAGATCAGAACCAAAACCACATTTTAGAGATTGAATTGTGTTGGTTTCTCTTTATTTCATGCACAATCAGTGTTGGGTGGTCTCAAAAGTTAAGCTTTTTTTTAACAAATTTTTCGAAAAGATTTATTTTAGCACAATGATACTCTAGGCATTTCTTAATAGATATGTTATTATTCTATAATTTGGTTTCAAATTTTGTTTTGGGGTGTAATTGCATGAGCAAAAAAAATAACATAATGTAATGAGTTGTTGGCAAATGCTTTTTCTATTTATGTTTTTATTCATGCTTATTTTGTATGTTTTTGTATAGTCTTTAATTTATGAAAAAGAAAGGAAATGGGGTAAATGTCAAGGAGACAACATCCCATATCCTGGTCAAAACGACCCAAAACAAAACATCTAGGGGTCACCATATGGTCTGCAACACAGTGTGGAACCTTACACCATATAGTAAGCCCGAATTGGCCCCGAAAAGGTAAAAAAGTGATTAAATCAATGGAAACAAACCACATCCAATAACCCAAATATCAAGAAACTAAAATCCCATAAGAACGACCAACATATTCCTGACTTGGGACAGGCGCAAATTACATGCATTTACTTACATGCAAATAACATGCATTTACTTAATTTCCTTTCCATGTTTTTTCTACAACTAACTTGTTTAATTGTTCAAGTGGGTGTTGGATACATTATAATGTCTCAATCTTAGTGAGGAATAACATCAGAAAATTTTGTCGTCTCGTGCTTCAAGAGACTAATTTTTCATTATTCATTTTTTTTTATTAAGATAGCAAACAAGAATGTTTCCTTACTTTCTTATTATCAGTATGTCCGTGATCTGAATATTTAACGTTCTATGTTTGCATTAATTTTGTGTCTTTAAGCGTGAGATTCGTTCATGAGAACAGAAACTCCTTCATAATATTCAATTTAAATAAAATTGATAAATGAAAACGAACGTAATATTAGTCTCGAAAGACATTGGAAAAGAAATGTAAAAAAGAGTAAAATCTAACTAGACAAATGAAATAACAGATTTGAAATTTGTATTTTAATTTTTTCAAGTAAGAAATCGCACATATTGTTGCTTGTGACTATTTTTGGGTCCAACAGATTGGCAGGACATGGGGTTGTAAATTTTGCCTTTTAGAATTAGATTCAAAGATGTTTTATTTAAGAGATCTCTGAGGAAAATGTTTTCTCATAGTCAGACTTTTGTCTACGGTTTAAACAAGACCTTTATTCAGATTATTTTTGTCATTTTATTTCATCATATCCTTTTAAGAAGTTATTAAATGCAAATTTCATGAATTTTAGTATGGAAACGCCGAAAATTAGGATGTTATTTAGCAGTTTTAGCTAAATGTTATGAAATGGCCCAAAACAGTTCAGTTTTACAAATTCATTTCATCATTACTTTTTGAGTCAATTTTATATGTTTTATACACATTTCATGAGTTTCAGCATATAAGATTTCATAAGTAAAATTTTTAGTTTGTGCTTTAAACTGTATAAATGAACAGAATAATTATTTCTCTTGAAAATATTATAATCATTTAATCTTTCAAAAATTGTTTTATGTGTTGCGATAGATAAATTTCATCACTTTTAGCATGCACTAAAGGTAAGATTATAAGTCTGAGGTTAAAATTCCTTGTTTGAAAATGACCTCAATCATTCAGTTTTTTTATATATTTTATTGCATGATATCCTATCATGAAAGAAATTTTTTATGTTGAGATAAACAAATTTTGTGAATTTAAGCAATGAAGATACCACAAACCAGAAGTCTTTCAAACATTAATGCTAAAATGCATGAAATAACACAACATATAGAATATCATGAAGACAAATTTTCAAAAACTGAATTGTTTTGGTAGACATAAATTTTAAAGAAAATACTTGAACTCTTTTAATGCTAAAATTCATAAAATCTATATATCACAACATACAAAACTACTTAAAAAATATGAAATAAATCAAAAGAATACACCAATAAAAGCGTTGTTCCATTGATTGGTTCTTCAATGTATTTGTAGAGATTTGTATTATGTGCAGTTACTCCATATCCGTTTAACGTTTATTCAATTGTTTTTGGACATTCTTAAAGATTGAGTTTAAACCACAGACATGAAATTTTATACTATTCATACTTAATTTATGAATATATTCAGGAAATCACACACTTAAGTCTTTTCTTTTCTTCAACTACAGATTTAAAATCTTACTTTTCATGCCTCAGTAATGCTAAAATTCGAGAAATATCTGTATCTGTAAATAAAACTAATTCTTTGGATATGATGAAATAGAATTAAAAAAAATGCACTTTTTTGTCATTTTCAAAGAATGGAATTGCAGTTTTAGACCTATTTAAGCTTAATTTATGAAATTACATATCACAACATCTAAAACCTTTGCAAAAGGATATGATAAAATAAAGTTTCTAAAAAACAGAACTCCCTAATTCGTAGTTTTGTCCTTAGCTTTATTTGATATTACTGGTATTTCTGATTTCGTTTGATTTTTTGCATTTTAAACATTTATTGAAATTGTGGATGTCCTATGTTTGGGTTCTACTGCTGCTGATAAGGAATTAATTTCCGAAATGGTTTTACAGCTCTTAAAAATTATCGCAGTTGGAGTCAACACAATTTTAAAAAAGGCTTAAAGGAAAAAAACTATAAATATTACGAGATAAACGTTTCTGATTTGTTAAATTACATTCTAAAAAGTGGTTTTCGTTTCTAATTAAATGAATTTTAAACATCAAATTAAGATTTCCGTTTCTCATGTCTCATTGGTTAAATCTATAACTTGCATTTTTAATTTAAAACTCAGTCCCGATTCGGATAGGTAACAACAGCTTTCATGCGAAATACCCCGTTTTTCTCAAAATACTATGTATTTCGATCGGAAACTCAAGATTTAGTGCAAAATACCTGAAAGTACTAGGTTTTCCACATTTTTGTGAATATCGCGTGCCTTATATTTTTTCTATGCAAGTTACATGCGTAACATTTGTTGCATACTTCAGATTGGAAATTTCCTTTAAAAACAGAACAAAACCCAATCCATATTCGATAAAAGTAAAGATTCCACAGTCTGATACCCAATAAAGCCCCTTTTTGGCCCTTTGCTCTGAAACGGTCTGGGCCAATATTCCTTAAATTAAAAAAATAGTAATGGTGCATTACATGATACCCCTCCCCGCTTCACAAAATTTCAAAGTTTAAAAGGGCATTACTCCAGATCCCTGTTTACTTCTTAAGCAAAAATTATACTTGGCCTGTGTTTTGTGGGAAACAACTCACATACCAAATTAGAAGACAGTATGTTATTTCATTCACCAGTTATCAGTCGGAAACCCTAAAATTTGCAAAATTTCAATGTTTCAAGGGGCATAATTCCAGATCCCCTTGGACCTCTGAACCAAAAACCTAACTTGGCCTGAGTTTTGTTGTAAACAAATTACATACCAAGTTTCAAGACAATATATTATTTCGTTCACAAGTTATGAGTCGGAAACCCTAAAATTTGCAAAATATCAAAGTTTCAAGGGGCATAACTCCAGGACCCCTTGGACCTCGGAACCCGAAATCGAACTTGGCCTGAGTTTTGTGGTAAACAAGTGACATACCAAGTTTGAAGACAATATATCGTTTCATTCACAAGTTATCAGTCAGAAACCCTAAAATTCACAAAATTTCAAAGTTTCAAGGGCATAACTCCAGAACCCCTTGGACCTATAAACCCAAAATCGAATTTGATCTGAGTTTTGTGGTAAACAAGTTACATACCAAGTTTGAAGACAATATATTATTTCGTTCACAAGTTATGAGTCGGAAACCCTAAAATTTGCAAATATCAAAGTTTTAAGGGGCATTCCTCCAGAACCCCTTAGACCCCTGAAACCGAAATCGAACTTGGCCTGAGTTTTGTGGTAAATAAGTTACATACCAAGTTTGAAGACCTTTTGCTATTTCGTTCACAAGTTATCAGTCGGAAACCTTTGGGGGACGGACAGACGGACGGACGGACACACGACTGAGGGTATCACATAATACCTCGCAACTACGTGTGGCGGGGTATAAAACACAAATAATGTGTATGCCAAGAAATATTTTACTACAATTTGATGATGATACTAGAACCATATTTAACCCGTGTTTCCCTTTTATCTGAAATTGGCGGGGTCATAAACCATGATTAAGAAACCAAGCTTTTTATGTGCCTAGAAAAGTCATACCTAAATTTGAAAATGATTTACTTTCGACTAAAACTAAAGCTACGCTGTCCTCAGAAGCCGAAGCCGACAACGACCCAACAGTCTCAAACCCAATCTAGCCCCTTTTTTGGTCCTTTGCTCTGAAACGGGTTGGGCCAATATTCCTTAAATTAAAAACACAAATAATGTGTATGCCAAGAAATATTTTACTGTAATTTGATGATGATACTAGAACCATATTAAAACCATTTTTTCCCTTTTATCTGAAATGGGCGGGGTCATGATTTAGAAACCAAGCTTTTTATGTGCCAAGAAAAGTCATACCTAAATTTGAAAATGATCCACCTTCGACTAAAACTAAAGCTACGCTGTCCTCAAAAGCCGACGCCGATAACGACTCAACAGTCTCACACCCGATCTAGCCCCTTTTTAGCCCTTTGCTCTGAAACGGGTTGGGCCAATATTCCTTAAATCTAAAAACACAAATAATGTGTATGCCAAGAAATATTTTACTAGAATTTGATGATGATACTGGAAACATATTTAACCCGTGTTTTCACTTTTATCTGAAATGGGCGGGGTCATGATTTAGAAACCAAGCTTTTTATGTGCCAAGAAAAGTCATACCTAAATTTGAAAATGATCCACCTTCGACTAAAACTAAAGCTACGCTGTCCTCAGAAGCCGACGACGACAACGACTCAAGAGTCTCACACCCAATCTAGCCCCTTTTTGGCCCTTTGCTCTGAAACGGGTTGGGCCAATATTCCTTAAATTAAAAAACACAAATAATGTGTATGCCAAGAAATATTTTACTACAATTTAATGATGATACTACAACCATATTTAACCAATTTTTTCCCTTTTATCTGAAATGGGCGGGGTCATGATTTAGTTTATGTGCCAAGAAAAGTCATACCTAAATTTGAAAATGATCCACCTTCGACTAAAACTAAAGCTACGCTGTCCTCAGAAGCCGACGACGACAACGACTCAACAGTCTCACACCCAATCTAGTCCCTTTTTTGACCCACTGCTCTGAAACGGGTTGGGCCAATATTCCTTAAATTGAAAAACACAAATAATGTGTATGCCAAGGAATATTTTACTACAATTTGATGATGATACTAGAACCATATTTAACCATTGTTTTCCCTTTTATCTGAAATGGGCGGTGTCATAAAACATGATTAAGAAACCAAGCTTTTTATGTGCCAAGAAAAGTCATACCTAAATTTGAAAATGATCCACTTTCGACAAAACTAAAGCTACGCTGTCCTCAGAAGCCGACACCGACAACGACTCAACAGTCTCACACCCAATCTAGCCCCTTGTTTTGGCCCTTTGCTCTGAAACGGGTTGGGCCAATATTCCTTAAATAGAAAAACACAAATAATGTGTATGCCAAGAAATATTTTACTACAATTTGATGATGATACTATAACCATATTTAACCCATTTTTCCTTTTATCTGAAATGTCCTCAGAAGCCGACGCTGACAACGACTCAAGCGCCACAACCACTGCTGTCGTATAAAATTTTAAAAGTTAAATTGAATAAAAGGGATCAACAAAAGAAAGTGTGTAACAAAAGATGAACAATTTAGCATTCATATTATCGAATTCCAAATAACTTCTATAACGTTGTATTAAGTAATCATTTAAAGTGGCATGTGGAAATTTAAAAGAAAGCTAAACAACTGAACTACTCAAACAGTTAAGGTGGTACGGGGGTCTAAAATTCTTTCAGATAGAATTTTCTGATTTTTTCATGATTTACCCTTTGTTATTAGAACTTACAAAACATAAGATAAAAATAAGGGGTCACCTGCCATATAAGAATGAAATATGAAATGTAAAAATCTTCTATTTTGGTTGAAATAATAGGGAAAATTAGCGAATTTTAACAAAATTTTAAATTATTTTAGTTACATCAGATAGAATGTTTTAAAATTTGGTAGATTAATAGCTTATATACTGTCCTTCAATTTCCCTGAAAAAAAAATTGGGGTCAGTTTTTCTTATTATTTCTATACAAATTATCTCCCCTTAATGACACAGGAGTTAGCTGAAAGGTTCAATATTTTGCGTGGTTACTTAATAAAATTGGCATATTTCATCAAATTTAACTATTAAAAGACATTGAAAATGGTTTCGGCAATGTTCCCATAGTAAATTCCATTTTTAGTCACATGCGCAAGAATGATGCGCAATTTTAAACTCCCGTACTACCTTAAACAATACTTTATCTTATCTTAACATTACTTTATTATTATTATTATTATTATATTATATCTTATTATCTTATTATGTTATAATTTATTTTATTTTGTGCAAGCACAATTCATTTTTGTATGCTGGCTTCGGTTTCAGTCTTGGGTTCAGATTCAGTTTCGGTTTCGACGAAGAAAAGTCAAAATGTCTAATAGTCAGATTGCAAAAACTTATATTCAGATTTCGGTAATTATACCTAACAACAATATTTTTTTTTCAATTCATTATCACGAATCTTTTTTTTTTCAACAGAAAGACTGCAAAAATCTTCTGTTCTAGTTCTGTTAAATTTCCTGAAACCCTCAAAGACCAGTATTTTTGGGGAATTCTAGCAACCATAGCTTTTTCAATTCCATACGGTAACAGTAATTGTTTTCATTGTAAGACTGTAAAAATCTTTAATCTTAAATTGATTAATATATTCAATTATATTGACTATCCCTATACTTTTCAAATCAAAACTTTATTGTGTTTAGTATGGGTCCAAAAAATATGATTTGGGGATTCAAATCTATGATTGGCCTTTTTTCATTAAATTATATTTTGAAATCAATATTCTACTTTATTTTTTTTATAATTGAAACACATCCCATTTTTTTATTCTCAACTCATCTTTAATTAAGCTTCGCAAACAAGATGTTTTCTTAAAAAATTCAACGTTTCAAGGTTTGAACTCATAATTGCAATTCCTGAAATTAAACTTTTGAGATAACGTATGAAATTAGGGGTGTATTACTAGTTTGAAACATATGATAGAAATATCTTTACATGGAATTTTTCTTATCAAACCAATTATCTGTCGGCTTTCGAATTGATATTCTGACCTAGGGCTAATAATGAGTCTGACATGCAAAATGCCATGTTATAATCTTTATGCAATAACCCTTACTGTGTGTTTTATATTGACCATGATCAACCCTGTAGCCATTTAGTTAATACCCCTTACACATATTTGGTAGCAAATTTATATTCTAATACGTAGTAAGCTTCGGGATTGAAAGGTCATTTTCGTTAATTTCTTTAACACCTTTAGACTTTCCAATTAGCACAAAGATGCCTAACATCTATTTGTGTGCAGAGTGTGTACTTCGTGTAAATATAATCATTTACCCTATATGGCTTTTATAACCTGGGATGTTTGAAATCAATGTTTGCAACACTGGTTTAAAGTACAGATACCATTTTTGGTCATGTGAACTTTGCGTCACAAATTCTAAAACTTAACCTGACACGAAAGCATAAAACAACCGTAAAGTAAAGCAATTGTAAAACGTCAAAAACAAATGCCACAAAAGAATATATAAAAAATGAATACCGAAAAATGCAGCAAATATCATATCTTTAGAAAGTCATTTCGACAACATTGTCTCTTCACAGTGAGTATTGATCAATTGCCCGCACCTGAATCGGTTTTCAGGGGCCCAGGTTACACGACTGCCGGACGCGTCCCCAACTGTGTGGAGAAACGCCAAGTACCATGCAGACTCCATTTTTATTTTTCTGAGAAGAGCAAAGTCATTGGGTCTCGTTTAGAAGGTTGTATATCCAGTCCCTACCCGTTTCACTCCTTTTCCAGTGCCGATCAAAATTCGTTGCCACCTATATTTCTTTTATTTATAGGAAAAAGAAGGGAAACGGGGAATGTATTTTTGAATTGATTAACTTGTTCTCGTCCTGATTTAGCTAAAATATTGCTCACTGGACATTAAACTCTAACTAATCAATCAATTCATCGATAGCATCGATCAATCGTATAGTGTTAAGCAATGGTACAAAATCTAGAACATACAGGAAATGTGTTTTTTGAAAATTATGAAAAAAGAAGAAATAAAAATACTGAAATGGCAATTAATTTTACCCTTTCACACGGTCATTTCGACAATTTATGTCACTTGAAGAGAGATAAAAGGTAAAAAATTGTGCGATCAAAAAACTAAAAAAAAAAGAGCTTGCAGAAAACAAAAAACAAAATCAAAGAGCTCTTATTGGAAGACAACATCAATAATTTTGAAAAAAAGACCGGGTTTGATCACATGTGTTACATGTAGTGAGGACTATTTCGTCGACACAGTTGTCGTCTCCTGCTATAGATAAATGGCCCGCCACTTGAAATGTTCTCAAAATAAAGAAAAATAGTGGAAAAAGGGAAATGAGACATGTCAAATGCTTTTTAAAGTAAAACTTAATCATGTGATTAACAAGAGTTGGGACAGTAACATTATCTTAGTGAACCAACACGTAATGGCAAGTATACACATAGCAGGGTTTCACTTTCAAAATATTCAGTACCATGGGTTTTAATATGTTTTCTTTACGGACTAGAAAATGAAATTATAAAGTCAGCCAACATGCAGATCCTTCAACACCTGTGACGAGGGCCGTGCATGCAGTAGATCATGCTTACCCTTCCGGAGAACCTGACGATACCATAAGTTTTTGCAGGGTTCAAACTGTTATTACTTTAGTTTTGCGACGTTATTGTTCATTTTGTTTATTTGTTGTGTCTTTGTCATGCTGTCTCAATTCGTGTTTGATGTGAATTGCAGTGATTTTCAGTTTTTCAGTTTTGCTTCGGTATTTGTTTGCTTGTGCATTTCAAAAACTCTTTGAAATGTAAGCATGACCTAGTACGCTTTCTAAAGCTTGAAGTGGTTTGTTAATGTGTTTGGAGTGGGCATAACTGAAAGCCATTTTACAAAGTTTTGTTTTTTAATATTAAAATGTTGTACAAAATACTAAAATACCAAACCTGCAGAAATAACAGTAATTTTGTTATGCTGTACACCTGTGTCTTTCAAAGGAGTAACCTCAAACTTTTATCCGTTCTTTAATTAAAACTTAGAATTTGCATACGATTATTATGACAATTTCTACAGAAAATATGATGGACGGACAACGCAATAGCCACTATAGTATTTACACCACTGCTTCTTTTCCATTAAGTTTTTTTAATTAATTTTTATGAAATGAATCAAAATGTACAAATATAAATATTGTAAAAATGTATAAAAATCTAATATTAATTTAGACATTGCACACAGTCGTAATAAGATATATAGTTCCAGCAGATATTTATTCAACACTGAGTCATTAAAGCAAGTGTATTGTTTTGAACACCAGCAGTAGAATAAGCTGATAGTTAACACAAATGTACTCTTAAGATATAAATATAAAAGTACATTTCCTCTGATGTAAAATAACTTTACATGAGGTAACAAGTACCCATGCTTATCTTTCAAAACGAGCAAACAACTGCAGGTTTTTTTTTTTTTTTTTTTTTTTTTTTTTTTTTTTTGAGATGCCATTTATCATGTCACTTTTGGCACGCAACTTATTAAAGCACACTGAAATCTGTATTTCTATTTCTATCCTTAACATGTCCTATATATATATCTATATTTCATAAGTTATTTGTTTCGGAATAAAATTGAGTTCAAAATGAATAACAACAACTAAAACACTGTTCAATTGCTTGGTTCTACCATATTCTTGTAACGTCTTTGTCTCCTGTGCATTTACTTTATATCTTTTTATTGTTTATTTAGGATCATATTAGAGTA
Source organism: Modiolus philippinarum (assembly GCA_002080025.1). Classification (NCBI taxonomy): domain Eukaryota; kingdom Metazoa; phylum Mollusca; class Bivalvia; order Mytilida; family Modiolidae; genus Modiolus; species Modiolus philippinarum. Next base: position 85,799 of record MJUU01012346.1, on the reverse strand, counting down.
TGTTTGACAAAGAGATCACATTATACTCTACATTTATGTCTTTTTATTAATACGTAGACGACTTTGTTATCATTGGCCGAGCAGATTTAACAGTATAGTACATAAAAAGGTAACAGAGAAGAAATAATCAAAACGATCTAAATTGGAATCCAAAATCTGATAAGGACACAACTTTTCACAAGGTAGATATTCCTTGGTTTTCAAAAAATCTAATAAGATATTGTAAGTACCAAAATGAAATCGGTTTGGGGTTAGCATCGAGTTACTGGACTACTTGGTTAGGGTAAACCAAAGGGTACTCAAAGTCAGCCAGCAGTGGCACTGATCCAGTGGTAATGAATAACAAAATACCGAAGTTACTGTAATTTTATTTTCTCCATCAGGTCATTTCGACAACTTTTGTGTAAATTATCAAAAAAGATCCATATTGAAAGATAAAATCAACTAATGGCAAAGTTTAGAATCACAGTATAGCTCCAAAGTATTAAACAACATATTTCTATTTAGTTATTGTGAGTCCCTAATAAAATCGGATTTTAGGCCAACACCGTAGTACTGGACTACTGACTAGAACTAACAGTCTACAAGCACTGGCATCGACTCAGTGGTAATAAATGAAAAAATACTAAAGTTACCGTAAGTTACTGTAAGTTTACCTTCTGCATATGGCCATTTTAAAGCTTGTTAAAACACATATGAAATCCATAGGTTGAAAGATATATCACAAATGATAAAAAGGATTATAATTGGTTGCAATTTAAAGTACTGATCAACTAATTTCTGTGAATAAACTGGCTCGATAATATTTGCCAACCAATACTAGTTAGCACCTGGTGAATTAAAAATTCCCCAAAACATAATTACTATTTCTCAGTGAACGGTTTGTTGACAAAATAACAATGACCACCACTAACAAATAAAGTATAATTTGGCCACAGCATGGTGTTAAAACAGTTTCAAAGACAAAAACATGTTGAAATTGGTCATATATTATATTTTCTAAATGTCAATATTAATAAGAGGGCGAATGATTACACAAATATTAGAAAAAAATACTGTCGTTACATGTGATAAATAGAGCCGACATTTTCACTATTACTTTTAATTTGAAAGTATGATACATCAACATGTTTACAATATTTTGACTTTTCCTCCTTGGTACTTCCAAAGTTAATGCTTTATTTTTTCGAGGATTGGAAAAAGCTAAAACACTACACTGTTGCTCTCCTCAAAAGTTAATCTGTTTATTTTGTCAATAGTGCCCACATCTCAATATTTTATAATGCCACGTTTTCTTGTATATTGTTTATATGTTGTAATTTTTCTTTGAGTTTTTTGTCGGGCAATAGGGTCTGTAAGTCTCGTCATGAATTCACGATAAACAGGCAATTCAAAAACGTTTGCCGCCAAAACATGACGTCAGAGTATTGTGACGTTCACATTTTTGTTCGAAACGTCATATATCTTTGTTTAAAATGTAACTTCCGGGTACAATTTTTGATCCCGGAAGTTCCAAAATTGTACGAGACTTACAGCGTTGGTGACAACGGTTGACAACGGTTGTAAGAACAGTATTGAAAATCCTGCTTACAGGGATAAAAAAACATGGATGTAGCTTTGTTCTCCCTAATAGTAAGGAATTACGCTCAAACGTCTTTAACTTACTCTAAGGTATGAACAAAGATTCATTGTTGAAGTCCTCATGATGACATCAAAATATAAAACAACAATAAAAGTTTTGTTTCATTTTTTTTTTTTTTTTTTTTTTGGTTTTTCAATATTTTGTAGAGACTTTGTCTCATGCGCATTTACTTGACATCCTTTCATTGTTAATTACAGTACTGAAAGTAATGAATAGAACAAACGTGTCCATAGCATTTTATTGATTTTTGATGTTATTCCCTATCAGATTTTACAAGTTTTCGGATAATGGACTTCCAAATGTTTTGGTTTTATCTGAAGAGACAAAAGTTGTCGAAATGCGCATATGCAGAAAAAAAATAACAGTAACTTCCGTATTTTTTATTATATTTTTCAATTAATAAAATTTAAAGTTAAAACTTATTATCTAAGGGCTCTTCCTTGATTACATTCAGAAGCTTGCTTTTTATAAATTCAAAGCTTTGAATTTAAGGATTTTGTCCCCGATTGCATATTGGTCCAACTATTAATTTGTAGTTAGGTAAGGCATTTGTTGTCTAAATGAAATTAACAGAAAACTTTTGAAACTTTCAAGTCAGAAGGAAAAAATATTCAACATTTATCTAAGAAACTGGGCCTTTATCTCTGATCTGATGAAAGGCGTATGGTCAATAGAAGTGATGAAAATGGATGGAATGGAAACAACTCACGCTTTATCTAGGTTTTTTAAATACGACTTAAAATAACGTACAATCCAATTCTATTTCACAGTTTCAAAAATTTGGTTTAATTCGCTTCCGTAGTGTCAGGAGAGAAACAAAATTTGTTTCTCCAATGTTAAATTAGTTTCAAACTGACAAATATTTAAGTTTTTTGATTTAAATAAATGGACAATCTTTGTTAAAAACCTCCAACACATCAATTAAGGTAGTACGGGAGTTTAAAACTGCGCATCATTCTTGCGCATCTGACAAAAAAATTGAATTCACATAGGAATATTGGCAAAATGATTTTCGATGTCTCATAATAGTTAAATTTGATCAAACATGCAATTTTTATTGGGTAACCATGCAAAATATTGTACACTTTCAGCAAAATCCTGTTCCATTAGAGGAGATAATTTGTATAGAATAACTACATACCGAAGTTAATGTGAAATAGCTATAGTTACTATAGAAATAATAGGCAAATATCAGTTTTCCACCACTTATTAAAAATAATCGGTGTCACCAAAATTTTTTTCAGGCAAAACAAAGTATATTAGCTAATTATTTTCCTAATTTAAAAATTTTCTGTCTGATATAACTAAAATGAATTGAAATTTTGTTAACATTCTTTCCCTATGACATTTCAACCAAATATCTGAGTTTTAGATGACAGATTTCACGCTTAAATGGCCGGTGACCCAAATTTTCATTTCACTTTTTTTGTATGATTTAATAACAAAGTATTATCCATTGATAAAATTCCAAAGGGAAAGTATCGATATTTTATTGTATTCTTCATAACCATCTCCAGACGTTTTGGAATAATGGGAGAACTGATGAAGACCAATGTCCGAAACGTCTGGATATGGTTATGAAGAATACAAAAAACCGAAGTATAAGTCATGAAAATTCTACCTGACAGGTTTTAGACCCCCGTACCTCGGTGGTTTCAGAGATGGTCACATTTTATTGTCCAACAAAGTCCAGTTAAAACGAATTTCCACCATTTTTGTTGTCAAAGCTAAAAGAAATGAGTCCATACAGCATTCTTGTAAGGTTTGACACAATTTAATCGAGTAATTTCAGAGAAGATGATCGAATTTTTTTTTTGAAATCCTAAAGAGTTTTCGGGTCTAGTGGATGTGGTTGTCGTCGGATCCGAATAAAATGTGCGATCGTTAAGGACCCTAAGTACATCATGTCTTTACAGATAAGCAAAATTAACATTAGTAGTATCAGAAAAGATTATCAAACTTGTTTCCCAAGAGGTTCCTATATTAAACAAAATGCATTGTTTGTTTTGCAAATAAAACTACACGAGATAAGCGATCTTTGTAAATAACATTCAATACAGCATTTTTGGTGCTTACTTTCAATTTACTTCCGAATCAACAGTTTCAGAGCAGTTGATCAAAATACGTTTTACCATTGGATTTAAATGTAAACAATTTCCAACTGTAGTGGGTACATTTTGTTTTTGTCTGACCGGAACGAAATAAGTAAATTCCGTCCAGGTAAGGTCCAACAAATAGTAGTTTCAACAGAAATTAATGTGCAAAGCTAGTGTATGGTTTATACGACCACGGATGTCAAATATTGGGATAAGCTCACACATACCCATTAGTTCGGATCAGGTAATAAAAGGATAATGATTCTTTGGAATTTGTGTTTGAACTGCCACCATCTGGAAGAAATTAGACACTTCATATCATTGTCAGTATGTGTTGGCCTTGAAATTATGTATTAGAGTACCTGACTAGTTTTAAGACATAAAATCTAAGTTTTTACAGCCACCTGTTCACAAATGTCTCTTCAATATCCATACAACAGACAAATCCTGAATGTATTTTTTAAATTTCCAAACATGGAACATGTTTGGTACAATGTACAAAAACTAAATCTAACAAAAAATAATAACAATTAGATTATGTCTGCCTAGTGTCATATAAAAAGTTTGAAAAAGAAAAAAATGAAGATTCAAGAATGTAGCACTAAAATCAACTGTCATTTAAGGATCGAACGACCTTAAATCAAAGCTGAGGAGGCCTGTCAAACGAAAAAGAATTTTACTACTTTAGTTGATTGTTGTAGAAAAGGGGACGTTTTTCCGAATAAAACTAGAAATATCTGGGTGATTTATAATTATAGATTTGAATTAATTTCTATAAATTGAGAAAGGGGAATGCAAATCCAAAAACTCGATTTATCTCCATATTGCAGTAAAAGTAAATTATCCAGTCCTTTGTCAAGTATTTATTTTCTTCAATGTGTAGCTTTAATTTAAATCATGTAACAACACACATGCCATTCTGCAGTTAAAATACAGATAACTGTGACATTTCACCTTTCTGTATGTTTCGCTACAGAAAAAAATTCGTCTTCTCGGGATTTGGAAATATTTGAACCTCTCCAAAAAAGATATGGAAAATATAAAAAAATCACAAATCGAAAATTAAAATATGGTCTAGTTTATGAATACTTATCATCAACAGATATTATACATATTTGTGTAATCAAAAAAAGTCAATAATACATCATATGAAAAACAGTCAAATGAATGACTATAATACAATATTCTTCTAAATTTGCAACATACTCAATCTGCCTTCTTAATTTTTAGCACACTCGGCGAATCTTCTTAACTTGCAGCGTTCTCGATATGATATGGACCTGAAGAGAGTCGACCTCGCCTTCCTTTCAATTCTCCAGTTCTAACAACTACAAAACAGTTCACATTGTACTTGTTTTATAATATTTTTTAATATATATCTTAGCTGTAAAAATGAAAAAAATGTAGGGTTATAGTACATTTGATTTAGGCCCAAACAAATTACAAGTCCATAACAGATAAAATCATCATTTCATTTACTATTCCGCATCTTACACATACCATGAAAAATTTCCGAAAGACATTTATAAATCGAAAAATGCCACTGAAATTGAATTCTATTGTTAATCCCTCAACGTCATTGTGAACTATGACTACATGCAGAACTTGTTTTGAAAAAGATTATCCGTTATCTTTTTGAATTGTTTCTTGTTATTTTAGTACTTCCACATTATATGAGCTCAGGATAATTTGCAAAAATGTCTGAAACTTGGCGTTAAATGGCAATACAGTACGGCGGTCGTTGTCTATTTATAAAGCAATAACACTATCTAAAGTACTGACTGACAACACTTTATTCGATGGCAATATTCTGGCAAGCTTGATTTTATTTAGCAGTTAAAATTCTTGTCGAACTGCGATAAAAGGTAAAACAAAAAATATACACACATATCAAAACGTAAAAATGATTAAAAACAAGAGGTGGGGATTGGCCTGTTTATTTCACAGTTAGACAAAAGATGTTAAAATGACAAGAATTGCATGGAACAATTAGTAATTCTAATGTGGCTCTGGTTAATCGTCAACCAGTATATTACTCGATAGCCATTTACTTCGCACATGCGCAAATGGTATCGGAATATTTTACCTTTTTTAGGTATTTTCGCTTTATAGCTTATCAAATGCATAATTTTTACAATGTTGTGATATCACTTTTTAATGTCCTGTACAAGAGCATAAAAATAGTAGCTATGGATGACTTAACATTGAAACCCTACAAAAAGAAATTCGATCACTGTTCGATTTAGAAAGTTCAATTAATTATTTTTGTTCATTGAAAAAAGTATTCAAGAACATTATGCAATAGTAATCAACAAACTGGAAAAATATTATACTTAAATAGAATAATATTGAGCAAAGCTCACAAAAACATACCCCCGCTCCCCAGATGTAAAAAATTCACCAAAATATTCAGTAACAAATCAAATTTTTAAATAGCTGGTGCACAATGGCAATATGTTCTGAATATTATTTGAAAGTTTCCTTGAATTTCACCAGGTGGTCTAGGAGGAGTTGTCGCCATAAAGTATGTACCCTATGGCGGACGGAAATAACGAACGAACGAACCGAATACCGGACGAAAAAACGGACACTATGATCACTAGGATATAAAAACCATATTGTATATACATATACCTGCATTAAAAAATATATATCATCAATCTGAGAAAAAATGTACGTTCCTTTAGATTGCCGAAAAATATTCCAGTCCATTGTTTTTTGCTCGTCATTTTTATGTGTGTGTCCATTTTAGTCCAAATTCTTCTAATTTTTTTTTCCTGAACCTTTTTCTGACTCTCTAAAAGTAATTTTTTGTAAAATAAAATTTCTATATTTAGTATTAAATATCAAAAACTTACTATCTGTCTTCATTCCCACTTCAATACATCGCTGGAATCTACAATATCTGCATTTCACTCTCGTATGTCTGTCCACTGAGCAATTTTTTGTCTTGCAAATATATGTTCTCTTATTCTGCACCGATCTCTGTTAAAATATCTTCCATAATGACACAAAGTGTTTCGATAAGTATTTATATAAAGGTGAGAGTATTATATTTAGTGAGCAAACATATCATACTTAATAACACACATCTTCAGACATACCATAAGAAAAAAGTAAAAGTAAAAACGTAGAAAAAAGACACGTTCAGGAAGGAAGATAGGTGTTAATTCTTTCATAATTATTATTATTATTTTATTTTTTCATGTTTTACTCTTATCTTTTTGATTTTTTTTATTGGTTTTATTTTATCTTTTTATTCGGTCATACTTATCGTTGAAGTGGATAAAAAATAAATACTAGTTAAACCCATGATTCTAATCCTTTATTGGCTACTAATCAGACAAATAATAGGGCCTGTAAGTTTCGTACAATTTTGGAACTTCCGGGATCAAAAAGTGTACCCGGAAGTTGAATTTTAAACAAAGAAGTATGACCTTATAAACAAAAATTTGAACGTCATAATCCTCAGACGTCATGTTTTGGCGGGGAACGTTTTTCAGTTGCCTGTTTATCGTGGATTCTCGTGTGTCACATGACGAGACTTACAGACCCTATTCTACTATGACGTTTAATTGGTTATTCGAGTGAAAAAGAAACAATAATAGTGATTCATAGAATGCAGCCTCAAGTATTACATGATGTTAAATTATTGTGTTTTTAATACTATTCAAAAGCACCAAAAATTGGGTATTTAAAACAAAGCATGGACTTTTTATTCCAATATGCCAACAATCTTTTTTACGTCCAATTAGATATGAGCATCGTTAAAGAACAAAGTCCCAGAAAGTAAACTCTTCTTCAAAATAAGACTTTACATATAATCTCCACAATAACAATATTTTTAAAATAAAAAAACATTAAAATTAAAGCAATCTACTTGAAACATATGTTACTAGACCAAAATAATCGGAAATAGACCAACATGGTCAACATTTTACATTCGTTTAGTTATTATTGTGCTTATGACGTCACATTGACGTTCGTTAAAACTTATAAGCTAATTTCATGAATTTCGATATCTAAAGGTATTCTAAATATAAAAAATCTCATGAAGGTAGAAGGTAATTTGAAAATTAACAATTCAAAAGCTCAATTAAGCAAAGTTAATCTGAATATATATTCTACATTTAGGGGTAGAAAAATCCTATAACTAATATATATCAGATACCGTGAAAGTACTATTATTCGTGGGGAACCAGTTTTTGTGGATTTCGTGGTTCGCTAAAACCACGAAATTAAGTTCCTAACGAAATGCATTATTCACGTGAGTTTTAATGCGTAGATTTCGAAACCAAGAATTTCAGAACCCACTAAATACTGATATTCATGAAAACCACGAAAACTGATGTCCACGAATTAAAGTACTTCCACAGTATGTGGATTTAAACTAACCTTAAAAAATCCTTTATATCCTTCACAGGTTATTACTCCATAATGTCGGCATACAGCTCTATCATTACATACTGCACACCTCATTTGGCGTTCTTTTGGCTGATCCAAACATTTCGAGAGGAAGTGAGGTGCTCCACAACTAGGAAGATATTAGATTAATACACTACAGGAGGACAATCACTGTCATTAAACTGACCTTTTGGACAGTATTACCTAAATTTTAATTTTGGTAAAAAAATTCTCGACTTCAACCAAAATGTATTGAAATAAAAGCTGGAAAATTGAAATGATGACTCGAAGGGTGCAGCAAAACATATATGCTTATGAGAAATGTTTTGCTTCTATACTATACTAGACTAAATATATGTGTAAAGATGATTTAAGTACTAAACTTACCTAATTGATGCGTCGTGATAAGGAGACGATACTACCGGCGACACATTTCCAACTGACCGACGATAACAAGTGGCGTTGATATAATCTGTGTCTGCATCTCTGGTAGAAGCTATATAATTAAAGTGTGGAATGCTTTTGTTGCTTAAAGGCATACCACAATCACCAAATTTAAAAATACCCCTAGAACCAGACCATACATCTGTAGTACTGCCATGAAGATAGTCTCTGTTCAGCAAGCTCGCGTCTAGATTTTGATCTCTGCCATTATAGTAAGTTGTTGAGTTTTTAAGAGATTCTTCTTGTTTGAAGGCTTGAATTTTCCAGCCTGTTGCCATAGGTATGTTAAGACATCTCTGATTTGAGCAAGGAAATATAGGACCCCTTACAGGAGTAAATTCAATATTCAAATGAGGGGGTTCATAGGGTCGAAATATAGGACCCCTTACAGGAGTAAATTCAATATTTATATGAGGGGGTTCATAGGGTCGAAATAAGCTCTGACTATTGTTTGCCGGATAATATCGCTCTGGAAATTGACTTGATGGTGATCCAAAATAGCCAGGAATCAAATCTGGACGAGTGTGTCTTCTTGGTTGAGTAGGATCACCACGAATAAAATTGTTTTCTAATTTAGGTAAGACTTGTTTGTCATCTGGTATGATCAACGCAGGAGAATCAAGACCTTCTGGTGTTTGTTTATAAACATTCTGAAACAAATATAAGTTAAAATTTTAATAATAAAGTAATCTTTATTTTATATAGTAGGTATATTATATGGTAATTCATCAATTTTGACAGTTATTCATTAAAGACAATATTAACACAGGTTCTGAACGACAGGCAAATTTCGTCACATCACAATTGACAAATTTATTAAGCCTTTGTGTGTCTTGTCTTTTTCTAGTTAGTTTACTTTATGTCTATAGGAGTCTAGAATGATGATAATTTCGCTGAACTTGATTACTCTTTATTCTTGGGCCGACTCCGACCTTCCATTGGGTGTGGGGTTTTCTCACCGTTAATTGAAGACCTTATGGTGGCTTTGAGTTGTTATTACTCCCCTTTGGGTCGTTGTTTTTTTGACACATTCCCCGTTTCCCTTCTTTTTTCTTTAGAACAAATAACCGATAAGATTTAAATAGAACAGCCAGGATCAGCTCAGGACATGGCTATGCAAAAGGCAGATACTCCTTAGTTTTAAACGAAATCTTCTAAAATTCAGGTATTGCAAATTTTCACATAAAATCGGTTTTCTGGTTAGCACCAAAGTATTGACTACTGGATTGGTGGCTACCCTCGGGTACTAACAGTCAACCAGCAGAGGCATCGACCCAGTGGAAATAAATAACAAAATACCGATGTGTCTGTGAATTTTGTGTCTGCATATGCGCATTTCGACAACTTATGTCTCTTCAGTGCAGATATATTCTTATGTTAATATAGATATTGCTTTGTAACAAATATTATATATTGGAGCGGACTACTTAAGTTGGAAACATTTGTGTCAAATCCCTTTTGTTATGTGTTATAAACTAATTCAGTGCAGATAAAATCAAAACATTAGGCATTCCGTTAACCTAAATACATAGGAAAACTGATAGAGAATAAATAACCAATAAGATATAAATAGAGAGCCAAAATCAGCTAAGGACAGCACTATGCAAGAGGGAGGAATATGCAGTTATCAGATAACATGTACATTGTGAGTGAAAGGATATGGAGTAAATGTACATGAGACAAAGTCTCTACAAATACATGGCATAAAAGAGCAAAGGACCAACGCTTTTATTGTTGTTATTCAACTTGAAGTCACCATGTTCACATGAACTCCATGAGGGGCGAGACGGAGTGTAAATACAATTTATTGAACGTAAAAATAGTTATACATACATGTTAAATTGCCAGAACTACATAAGTTTTCTTACTAAATACTATTAAGGTATTTGCCACCTTTGAATGAAAGTAACGAGAATTTCATTTTAATATTTTGAATTAGTAGGGTGTAATGAGAGGTTGACAATAAATAAGTAAAAATAATACATAGTGTCCATTATTATACCTCCTGTAAGAAAGTTCTTTTATAGTAAAACAGCTTTGTTTTCGCATAGTTTTCACAAGAAATAGCGTTGACTGCACTATTGCAGTAGTAAACACTGCTGTTGTGAAGGCTATTGATTTCTACGTCACTCATCATCAATCATCACGTGCAGGAGATATATTTACTTGCAATACACGTAGTAATTTGATTACGTATTTACTGTTACAATAGTAAAACCGTTTTTTTTTAATATTGATGAGGTAGATAAAGATTTCAGTTATCGAAGTTTAGGGCGGTGACCACTCGATTACTTAGTGTAAAATTTATTTTTGTTTAATATTAGATTTGCATAGTTACCAGTTAAAATGTGTATATGGACTGCCTTATGAACTTTGACGGCTGCGTCAGATATATTGAATGTATTATATATTGATTTATTAAATAGAAATGGTCACCGTGCCTGAAAAAATCTAATATGTCTTTATTCATTTATAACAAATATAATACTTCTATGTATATACAAATGACAGCAAGTTTCGCAAGTAAATTCTTTGTTTGTTTGAACATAGTGAATTAGAACATAAGCGCAGTTTTTATCTGACCGACAAGTGGGTGGTTCTTATCCAAGTGAACAACTGTGCAATTGATGTAATAAAGTTTCTAATCATCATTTGAAAATGTGTCGTCTGCTACAGCACTAAGATTTGTTTTTCTATATTTTTTTTGACGGTATTTTTATTGACTTCACATACCGTGAAACATTTTAAACAGAACAGAACTATTTGACAATGTAACTTTTCAAAATAGTCAACAGTTAGTATAATAATAATATTTATGTTGTGTTTTACATTGACTATGGAAAATAGTAGCCAGGGTGATGGACAATAGTGCACTCCCCTCAACGTCGTGTACTATTGTCCATCACCCTGGCTACTATTTTCGCATAGTCAAAATGTAAAACACAACATTATTATATAAACATTGTTTCCAGTTTATTACGTATATTTCTCACATCGAGATATAAGGTTTATCCGAGAACTTTAAAATGTGAAAATTTAACTTTCGAGATGTGGGAAATTATCTCAATTTCCAAACATGTTATATATTAATTTCATTTAACATCATTTGGGGAGTATTTATTTCGAACAAGAATTAAAGAAATGTTCATTCGCTTAATGTTTCGATGGAAGCAATTAAAAATTTGACAGGAAATGTCATTTTCTAGATTTTTCATATGTCTTGTATAGAAATTTAATAGTCTTAAAACCAGAGTGAAGGAGATATATTTTACGAAAGGATATGGGGTAAATGAACATGAGACCATAACACATAT
>MJUU01012346.1:61454-72127 GCA_002080025.1 Modiolus philippinarum | reverse complement strand
ATATAGAATAATGGAAGTTTTGTTTTTGATACAAGAAATATTGGCGAACAATAATGGACGAGCCCCTTGTGGGCGAGTCCATTATTGGAGCCAATATTTCTTGTATCAAAAACAAACCTTCTATTATTCTTTTTATCGGTAATTAACTATAATCATTTAATTGAACAAGTTTTGGAAATGAATGTTAATCAGTTTCAACAAATCGTGAAATTGACTAGTATTGGTTAGTAAAAGAATTTGTATGATCCGGTAAGAGTCTTTGTAGATATGAAAAAGAAAGGAAATGGGGTAAATGTCAAGGAAACAACATCCCATGTATATTTCTTTGTTTCATTGATGTTGATTCTGATTGACAAAGTAGGCGTGTCCTTAGATACTTTTTGCCAATATTTTTTCGTATTCGGATAGTAGCAAATACTGAAAAATATTTGCTTCGTGATATCAAAGGAAAATCATACAAATTACCGATAAATAAAAATACATGAAACTATTATTATTACATACCTGTGTATTCGTCATGTTTTCATTATAGAAATGTCTTTCCATTTTCACAGTTTGTTTAGAAGTGATTCCCAGGCTCTAAATGGCACCTTATATACATGTCTTTCTCTGTGTGAGACGGAGATTGACGTATGAAATATACATTGTTTTTCTGAAACGATATGAAACGTGCCTCACGTGGTTCAAAGTACATGTGAACTTTTAGAAAACTTATAATGGCCAGCAATATGAGTTCATGTGAAGTGATACTTACATGAGATACCTAAACGATAAAAAAAGTTGAAAGCAAGTACGCCTTTAAAGCTCTCACCAATATATACCAGCAGACTATATCATTTAGAGCGCAGTATATTTAATTTCTGCTAGTTTTAACAATGTCTCGGGGGGTTGTACAATACAGACAAAACTGTTCAACTCCTTCAAAAATTTGGCGTATGATAACTATTATATTTTCATTTGTTCTCTGGTTATGGTCTTTGATGATGATTTTGAATTTTTATCACAATGACAAATTTTAAACTATGGAAAATATAAAATGAATTTCATTCCGTTTTCGTTTCTGCTGTATGACGACCTGTAGTTTTATTTCTTTTTATGTATTTTTTAATTAAATCTAATTAGACGGTGTAATTTGGGTTAATACCAAAATAACAAAGCAGAATTGTTAAGAGCCAAAGCCCAAGAACAAATCGAAAAAAAACATGTAGAAAACGACCGGAAAATTTCGGCTGAAATGATCCTGACTCTGAACATGCAAAGAACATTTAAAAGAATTGGTTTTATGCAAATCAAATATATCGATAAGATTTTGAGACGGTTAGTTTGCTATGTTCAGTATGTTCTCACGCCTGAAGAGATAATTAGTTATTCCTGACGTATATTATATTCCTTCCCAAACAACCGAAAAATAAAGTTATCGAGTTAAAGGCAAACCTTATTTGGATTTACCGCAAATTCGGATTTCAAATTCTAACCTTAAGGAGGAATCAACATTCTGACTTTTTAACCAAAGAATTATAGGCAAGCGGCGAAGACGTCATGATTTTATTTGCGCTGATGAGACATATGTTCTCGAAGTAGCCATATGCAGACATTAAATTTGCAATAACTTCGATATTTTGTTATTTATAATTCTTCAATGACCTAAAAGCCTCTTGGAATTTTAATGTATCAAATGAAAGTTTCAAATTTTAGCTAACAGAAGGTTATGTCAAAAGGGTCACCATGGAGAACTCCAATTTGGATCAAGTCAAAGTAAATGAATTAAAATCGTTCAAAATTTAATAAAAAGTCATTAGAAATATTGATTTTTACTAAATTTTGGATTTTTTTTTATTCACTGTGACTTAGTTCTTATTGGAGTTCTTCAAGGTGGCACTTTTGATCCAAAATTTCGTACAGTTTGGACCAGTTTTCAATGTTTATAACATACCCCTCTGTAAGGCAACGTTCAAACCTTTAATATGAGCCAATAAAATTTCATGAGACTATTGGGTCATTTTAACTTTTAAAATCTCAGACACCTTTGTGTAAGGTTTCCAGCGTCTCGGACTCAGCGAGCTTCGTCCGAGTACTTGAAATCTTACCCTTGGTGTTAGATTCTTATAATCCATTACTTTCACGGTACATGAAACATCAACAAATCACGCCGCAGGGATCCTATGGAGCCATGATGGAAGCAAATTTTTGTTAATTTTCCCTTTATCTCTTCAGTATTTTGTAATTCATAATAATGTCCAATTTTTCCTAACTCCAAAATAGGTATGAGGTTTTTAATAAATGACTGGTAACTAGTGACTGGTATAGTGACTTCCTCGATAGAACTCAGTTGCTTACAAATAAGCAATTTAAACACGGATATGTTGCCCATGACTTAAGGTAATCACTACAGAAGTCTTACGGTCGACATCACGATCTTTCGGACCGCTATTGGATATCTGTTTCCAAGATGCAAAATTTCTCTTAACAATTATGGTTGTTTTTGTTCTATACTACATTTCACTTTACGACCGGAATTGACATGAAAAAAACTACGGATGTCTTATATGAAGCAGGAGATGCTCACTCTACCGGTGCATCTGATCTTACCTATTGTTTTTATTGGGTACGTGCTGTTTCTCTTATGATGCATGCTTATTATCTATTCCTTGCACGAATAGTTATTTGTGCTACACAACGAGACTTTGAGGGTGGAGTTAGATATGAACTTGTTGAATCGCTTTTACAGGAATTTCATTGGTCGAGCGCCAAGTAATAACCACCATGCGTAATGTGCTATTACTTTATCGACGTTTCTATTGGACCACTGTGAAATCTCGTTGACCGTGATTAACGTTACCTAGCAACGTTGTTGTTCCAGCAACTCGGCACTTAAATTCACTGCATTTATCTATGAAAATCCTAAGAGAAATAGTTTTAACAACTCGCTGGATATCAACTCTCGTTATGTAATTTCAAATATAATAAACTCGTCAAAGGCTCTTTTATTATATTTTGAAATCACACAACTCTAGTTGATATCCAGCGATAGACAATTCTTTCTCGTTATGAAAGCTACAATTATCTCTGTATGTGTGTATGTCTTTTTTTTCTTTTTGTGCCGTAATCGTGGTAAATTGTGCAAACGGGAAAGTATTGAAAGATAGAGTTATATCCAAGATCAACAATAGGATGTTGGGTTACCTCCTAAGTTGTCTGTAAAAAGAGTCAAGTTCTGGGTACAACCATACCGATGTTTAAAACAATTACCAAGTTGAGCACAATTCTATGTACCAACCGTGACGAAAACGAGTTCACCCTATGCATCACAGAAATTCACAAATGCTTCAAGTTGCCTGAAGATAACACCTTACCTACTATGCAATAGGTCCCTAATCTTCACAAAAATCCTTACAAACACTTTTTCGGGACTGACATAACCATAAACCTAACCAATGCTCTTTTATTAAAGAAAGCTTATTACAAAATACAGTACAATTACATACCAGACTCTTGTGTAAATTACTTTTGGAGTGTAAAATATTCTATTGAAGTTTTACCTAAATTAAAATCAATAAAAGGCCATTTGTATCTATTTACAGTTATGATTTTTCAATAATGTATAAAAATCACAACATTTAAACAACCACAGGGCACTCGTCGAGCCAATAGTAAGAAAACTTGGCATAATAAAATTATGAGATGTGGGCACAATAAACAGGTGGTCAGAATAACAATTTGAAACTACATTTGCAATTGCAAGAAATAGCCGATGTCACCCCGGAAACAGATTCGACGATTCCATCTTATCTGCAGCCTCAAAATCTACATAGAAATCAATTTTCGTTGAAATCCGACAATGTTGAAATTTTGACGTATTTCGGCGGCCATCTTGGAAATGGCGGCCATTTTGAAAATTTTAAATGCCGAACATAAAACTTTGGATGGTGGTCCAACTTCATGCAAAGTTTCAAATCATTTCATCAAGCCATTACGAAGTAATCGCTCGGACAAAAATATGTGGAAGAAAAATAAGAATAATAATAATAATAATCAGAAGAAACGTAGAATAACAACATGTCACCCCGACTATGTCTGGGGTGACATAATTATAAAAAATAAAAAGCCAAAATTTGAAAGTTTGATAGCACATCCACATGAGAAACTCTCTCAAGAACAAGCACACTACAACCTTTCCAGACAATTTGACTAAATCTAAGTTTGGACAACTAATTAAGGTAGTAGACCTAGGTTAAGGGAGATTACTCTTAAAATCAGCAGGGCGTTTGAATCAGCCATTTTCATCGATATTTTTTTAAGCATTTTTAAAAAAAAAAGAATCAAAATCATCTATGTTACTTCGAAGCTTACAATATATTTATGAAAATGATCTAAGCAAAAAACATCAAAGTGATTTTTAAGAGTTATGTCCCTTAACCTACAATTACCTCCTTAAATGGTCATTTTAATTTTCATGTCTTCAGATCAGATTGCTGTCATTAAAAAAACAAGGGTGTTTCTCCAATATTAAAGTCATTGTTCCTGTACAATGATTAAGGCACGAAATCTCTTGATGGAGATGCGACGATAAATAAGTCTCCTGATGGAGAACAGTTTGAGGTTTGGCGCGCAGTAAAATCGGTTTAACCCATCAATTTCTCTTTTTTTTTTAAATGCCAAGTCATTGCGGTCGTGAACGTTTCCGGTGGTTTTTAACCTGCTTGTTCTTTGTGCCTCATGGACATTGGCTCTTGACAATTCTGTTTGGTAATTATGTTATTACCTCCCACGCATTAAATATTTTGATTATGTGTATTGATATTAGCCAAAAGTGTTGTAATGTAGAGCTGTTATATTATTGATTGATTACTTAGAGTTTAACGTCCAGTGATCAATATTTCAGCTATATCAGGACGAGAACAAGTTAATCAGTTAGGAAAAAATAAGTAAAGGGAGGAAGAAATAAAGATGGAGGGAGCTTCGATTTTTGATTAACGCTGGGAAAGTGGTGAGATGGATAGGGTCACGAATTTACGACTTCTTTACGACCCCCAGTGAATCTTCTCTCCTAAGAAATATATTAAACCTCCTAGGTCTTTATACTGCATGAAGAGTGGCGTTTCCCCATAAAGTTTGGCTTTCTATATTATGACCTGACAACCCCGTATAGACAAGGTTTTCCCCTATCCACCAACATGGGAACGCGCCCGGCTACACTGTAGACGGAGCCCCTGAAAACTGATTCAGGTACCGGGCGTTTTCACTCTATGCAGTTATCCATTGAGACACTATGTAGTCAATACGGTGATATTCATAATCAAAAAGTCATGATGCTGAACGTTAAAGGAAGAAGCGACAAAAAACTAACGAAAGAATTTTATCAAGTACAGTGAAAAAAACTCTCAAAGTACTGAGGTACTGTTTAGTGGCAGAACTAGTTGGTACCAAAAATGTATATGTAACTGATGAATTAGTATATCTCCAAAATAATTGGTGTTCCAATATTGCATTTTGTGTGACTTTGAATTCTCAAGATAAAGCTTATATAACTGAAATATTGCTCACTGAACGTAAAACTCTAATCAATCTACCGATCAATCAGAAATTCAAACGTGTTTTGCCACAAAGAGTTTTTTGTTTATTTCTGTCAAAATTTTCCAGATTTTCGCTGCATGTTACGAATACAGTCTTGAGTTCACATTGTTATAAGTGTATTTTGAATGTTGTGTTTTCTTATTTTGCATCTCTTGTGATGTTGCATTTCTTTTTTCTGTTCTTTCATCCTTAGGTTCCCTTTTTGCTTTATTTTGAAATTACAATACATTTTGTTTCTTCGATTATCTGCTGTCGTATTTTAAATGACAATCTGTGAAACTAGATTGACAAGATGACTTCAGTAATAAGTTTCATCTAGTCTTAAGGAATGCAACTGTTTTTGTATCGGCTGTGTTCACGCAGTGGCGACATGTAGGGATCCCTCTCCGTCGATTTGTGTCGGCGTCGTCGTCGACGGGGTCACAAAAATTTCTGTCACATTTTTCTCAGGAACCATGTTTCCGAGCCATCTGCAATTTGGCATGGAGTGCCAGTATGGGAACCCGTACCATGTAAAAGAGTTTTGGATCTCTCGCATGCCTACTTCCTATTTGACGGAACTTAGAATTTTTTTTGCGTCTTGAAAATTACTGTTACGTTTTCTCAAGAAGCACAGATCCCAGCCTTCTACAATTCAGTATCAAGTATAAGTATGGGCCCCTTATCGTGTAATAAAGTTTCGGATCTCTTGCACGCCCACATTCAATTTGACGGAACTTACAATATTTTTGTCGATAGCGGACACAAAAAAATTCTGTCACATTTTACTCAGGAACCACATATCTCAGCCTTGCTAAGGATACAACTAACGAACAAGCTCTCAAAACCTGTATTGATGTCCTGTAACATGACTCAAAAACAGTCTAAAATATTTTTAATTCAGAATTAGCAGCTATTTGCACAGCATTGGTTGGAATTCAGTGCCTACAGATGAATTATTAGATATTAATTTTTTAAACCAGATATTGATAAATCGGTTATAATACAATTTTACTTATTGAAATATAAAAATGTGTTATCAATATTTAGAAGTGAATCGTTGATGTTTAAAATGTTTTATTATCCCCGCACTTTCGACGAAAGTTCGGGGATATTGTTATACCCTCCGTCTGTCTGTCCGTCCGTCACACTTTTCTTGTGACTCAAACTTCTCCTACATTCATGGATTTATTTTGTTGTAGAAATGTTGCATATAGTCTGTAGATGCGCAATAAGCTTTTGGATTTTTTTTATCTTTGTCTTGGTGCAAACAAGAGGCCCCAATATGTTGATTTTGTCCAAGGCCCAAAGTTGTGGATTTTGACATATGTGGCATGTGACACAAACTCTTCCTACATATTTGGATTTAGGGATGAAATCTTTATGCAGAATTGTTGCATATAGTCTGTAGATTTGCAATAAGCTTTCGGAATTATGATTCCGGTTCAATCTTGAAAATGTCAAAGACTCATATTTTTTTTAATTTGAGCATACAATTATGTATTTGAGCAATCGTTTGATAGAAATTCAGATTTTCAAAAATTACAATTCTAAAATGCGATTCCAACTTTGGTAAATTTCCTGAAAGTCTCAAAGACCACTTTTTTTTTGTTTTTTTTTTGGAATTCTACCTGGCAACCATACTAGAATAATTTGTTTAGCTTAGAATAAACATTTTAACTAAATGGATTTCAAAAATGTTTGATTCTGGTTTTGGTAAATTTCCTGAAAGTCTCAAAGACCACTTATTTTGGGAATTCTACCTAGCAACCATATTTAAATAGCTTCTTTAATTTAGGACAAACACTTTCATCAATTGGATTTCAAAAATATTAACCATATATCCTTAAATTCTTTTTGTAAAAATAATGACTATCAATAGTTTGATTTCCAAAATATTAAGAAAAATTATACCCAGGGTGTAAAATAACTTTTCTGTGTCAAACGGGGAGTGCGGGGATAGCTGTCGTTCCGACTACCGCTAGTTTATAATTGAAATTGAATTAGTTGAAGATTAATATTTCTCGATAAATCGACCATTGATATCCAAAAACAATTTATATTAATATAGATTATTTAAATTTCGATAATTTGATTTCTTAATGTCTGTAATTCAAATCTCCACAAATTGCATTCATGAAACTTATTAATATTTGGAGTCAAACCACCATTGTTTGGTTTAAGCCTTAATTAATTTATCAAAATTCGACATTTTATAACACAACCCCCCTTCATTAAAATAAAGTGCAAAATTTTCCGAATAGAACAGATACAAAAATGTATATATGTACTGAGCTTTCACTCGAAAGTTTTGGACGACTTTCATTGCATTTAGGAAAATGCTTGACATCGGAAGTAAAGCAGACCAAATCTTACTTTCACAGCTTTGATACAGTATGTAGTTTGATAATATCCATGCACTATTACTGCGAGACACATGGAAATCCGGTTTACAATTATTAGTGCACTACTTGCCAAAACAACTCTGAATTTTGTTTTGGTGGAGTAATGCCTATTTTACTTCTTAAAATAGAAAACTATACATAATCTTAATTTTTTTTCTAAAATTCAATTCAGATCTCCCTAAACTGCCTCTGTGACACAGATATTGACACGTCGTAGTTAACAACATTTCTTAAAACGCATAAAATACAAAAAATCCGCGTCTCAATCAATTATAATCTAATTGATAGTGTTCAAAACAATTGTAGGACATGCATGTCAATTTTAAAAATTTCATAAGTATATAATGATGTAAAATTTGACTTGATTTGGCATAGAATAGAAAGGTTTAAATTTGAATAAATAACTGGAATAAATCAAATAAAAATTGAAAAACGAATAAAAACAAAATAAATTTATATAAAAAGCAAAGTATTAATTTGAAATTTTAGAAATTAAATAAAATTTCAAACGACTAAATTTAGTAATAAATGAGAATTATTCAATTAAAATAAAGTAAACTAAATAACCGTGTGACAGGACAAATTGGCCGTTAGGATAAAACATGTAAATTGTAGAAAAAACTTTTATCCTTTTAGGTTAATTGGATCTATTTAAGAACGAAATTGGGATTATAGAAGAATAAGATTATGACAGATAAAAGAGAAATTATCCGTAAATGTTAATTTCAAAATAAACCTTAGGGAAGCTATCTATTGTTAAATAGGAGTTAAGCAGGAAATATAAATTGCAGAGTAAATTAAATTAAGCGTCTACCTTAATGGACAAACGGGTATAAATATTTGTGCTCGATTTATTGTCTTCAAAAAAAAATGAATTGTGGGCAATAAACGATGTACAGATAGAAAGTTTGTTTCCTTTAAGGTCCCAACATGCCGAGTCCGGGCGAGCTCAAGAAACACCTAAAATGGGCTACGCAAATTAAGAGCTAGATTCCCCAACGCTGAAGTAACATCAGAAGTGAGCTAAATTCCCCCAACACAAAAGAAATTAACATCAAGAAGGAGAAATGAACATGAGAAACAAACAACCCCAATATACAGCATAATATTTTGGTGGAGTGAAATGGACTGATTGCGGTACCTAAAGATGACGGACCTCGGCATGGTAACATCAAGAAGAACTGAATGAAGAACATCGAGCGGGACGAGACGAAAAAGAAAACATGACCCAACAACAAGGTACATTTTTATAATAATTTATTAACACCTCCTGTGTACAATGGGTCGGGTAATCCACTAAACTGGTTACTATACTTTAGAAAATGGATTAAAATCAATAATATTTCGAATGAAAGCGCGTGTAATTATGTGCCGTTTTATTTGAAAGGATCCGCTAAAGTTTGGTTTGAGGGATTACATGAAAACATTCAAGAAAATACAGTTAATTTAGAGAATGAATTTGTAGAGCGATTTTCGAATTATAAAGATGATATAGAGTTAGAAATTAAGCAAACTGATAATGAAAGTGTTTTAGAATTTTTAGATGGAGTAAGAAATTTTGCAAAAGAAATGCTGTTGCCTGAAAATTTAGAATTTTATTTTGCAAATAGGGGATTTTTACAAAAATTCAAGACAAGTATATTAATTAGCGGGCCTAAAAATTTGAAAGAGTCAAGACAAGCTGCAATAATTGCAGAAAGAGTTGTAAAAGCAAATGAAACATATATAGGATCAAAATATGAAGAAAACTTAAAATTTTGTGAAGATAAATTTAAGGGAATTAATAACGCAATAAATTTTATTGAAGCAAATACAAAGGAAAATAACAGAAAAATCCCTTGTAGCAATACGCAATTTACTAAAAATCAAAACAATTCTTGTAAGTTTTGTGGTAACTGGTTTTGTTACAAGAAAGAGTCGTGTAAAGCTAAAAATAAAGAATGCTTTAAATGCAGAAAACTAGGACATGTTGCAAAGGCTTGCTTTAATATTATCAAAAGAAATGGCCCAACTAAAGTGAATAAAAACGTAAGCAGAGATACTAGAGTAAATGTGCATGTTTATAGTATCTTAAATAGAGAAAAGAGTTACTTAAACAGAAATGAAAGAAGAAGTAGGCATTTTAACAGAAATAATGAAATCAGTAGAAACTTAAACAGAAATAATAGGGCAAATAATAATTTGAACAGAGATAACATAATAAAACGTAACTTGTACAGAGAAAGTAGAATAAACAGTAACTTGAACAGAGAAAGTGGAATAAACAGTAACTTGAATAAATATGATAAAGTAAACCTTGGCAAAAGTAATAAAATAAATAGGAGCATGAATAGGAATGATGAAGTAAATAGTAATTTGTACACAAATAACAGAATAAATGAAAACTTTGAAAGAAATACTAGAATAAATTATAATTGGAATAAAGACAATAGGGTGAATAGAAAAAATAATAGAAGTGATAGGGTAAATAGAGACCCAGGTGAATATAGGCAAAGGAAAATAACAGGCTCAAACAGGCTAAATAAACAGAAAATTCAAATGCGTGTCAATATTATGACAAATATGGAAGGAAACACAGTACGGGTTAATATACTAGGGCATCAAATTCACAGGGTATAACCGGACAGTGAACCAAAACGGAAGTTGCTGAACTGTCCGACCTCTTAATCCTAGTTGTCGTCTAAGATTTTCGCTTTTTGGAAATCATTTCAGGCT
>MJUU01012346.1:0-50729 GCA_002080025.1 Modiolus philippinarum | reverse complement strand
AAAAATTTATTACTTTAGAATTACTAGCTATTTTCAATGCATTGTTTGAAATTATTTCCCTATTTATTGGTGCCTATAAATGAATTATTAGATATTAACCCCCCAAAAAATTTATATTGATAAATAGGTAATAATGGATATCAATTCATTCAATTTTCATATATTGAAAATACAATTTTTACTTATTGAAATTATTGACATTATGTGTTATTATACAGTTATTTCATGCCTTTGAAGGAAACAGCAAAAACTACTGTTCCGAGGTGATAGAAATGACTTGCAAACTGTTGCCTGAGGCCAGAGGCGAGGGCAACAGTTTGCAAGTCATTTCCATCATCGTGGGGCAGTAGTTTTGCTATTTCCTGAAACAGGGCATGCAATAACTGAGGCTTCATTCCGTGTATAGCAGTCGGTAGATGTTCTTGGTTCTGGATTTGGCTTCCTATTTCGATATTTTTGGAAATTAGTACTTCTTTTTTTATTGCATTTGGATTATGGCTTTCCATATTATTTGATTTTAATGCTGCTGATGAGAGGTTACTTGAAACACGTGTACAGCATAATGAAATTTAATGTTTTTATGCAACTTCGGTATTTTTTGTATTTTATTATACAGTTATTTCATGCCCTTGAAGGAAACAGCAGAAACTAATGTCCCGAGGTGAAGGAAATGATTTGTGAACTGTTGCCTAAGGCCAGAGGCCGAAGGCAACAGTTTGCAAATCATTTCCATCTCGAGGGACAACAGTTTTGCTATTTCCTTAAACGAGGCATGAAATAACTGTTTTACAATAAAAAAAATCTTCCATATAAAAAAAATTACACACAGTTAAGATTTGAATGACCTCGCACTGCGCATTTATTTCGCACATGGAACAGTTCATCCGGAAATCGGTAAACAGTTAACTTTTCCATCCGACGTCAAAATATTCATGAAAATAGTTAAAGATGTTTCATATGAAAAATGTAACTATAAGTTAAAAATAACTTATTTACTATAAGTTAAAAATAACTTATTTAAACAATAAAAACATCTTGGCAACAAAAACTTTGTACACGGGAAGACTGATTTGAATGACGTCTAACTGCGCAATTATTTTGCGCATGGAACAGTTCGTCCGGAAATCGGTATACAAGTTGACTGTTCCACCCGACGTTTAAAATGTTCATAAAAATAGTTAAAAAACGTTGCATATGAAAAAAATGTAACTATAAGTTAATAAAAGTCGTTGACGTTTAAAATGTTTTAATGATAATTGAAATTGAAATAGTTAAAAAGTAATAGATATCGACAAATCAACCAGTAATATCCAAAAACAATTTGTTAATAGACATAATTTAAATTTCGATAATTTGATTCCTTTATAATTCAATCTCCACAAATTGCATTCATGAAACTTATAAATATTTGGAGTCAAACCACCATTGTTTGGTTTAAGCCTTTTTTAATTTATCCAAATTCGACATTTCATAACACAACTCCCCTTCATTAAAATAAAGTGCAAATTTTCCGGATAGAACAAATACAAAAATGTATAAATATATACTGAGCTTTCACTTGAAAGTTTGGAATAACTTTCATTGCATTTAGGAAAATGCTTGACATCGGAAGTAAATATTTTTTACTTTTCAAATTAACTATTTCAAAACCTAATTCAGATTTGCGTATGAATTTTTTATTCATGTTATTCACATTTTAAATTATACATGAATATATTATATTTGAACAGATTTTGTTTGTTTTTTATTATCTGTTTAAATTTTGCTATGAAACGTATTTTAAATTGTAGTTTGTTGTCAGTGTCTCGTAGGTCAAAATGGCCGGGTATCAGATTTTTATTATTAGTTTATGTGTTTAAATATGTAGTATATTGTAAACAGTATATTAGAATCTTATATGCATTGTTTTAATGTTGATATTGTATATCTGATATGTGACACTTTTTGATAAATAAAATATTATTATTATTAGTAGTAGTAGTAAAGGACACCAAATCTTACTTTCACAGCTTTGATACAGTATGTAGTTTGATAGAACAATATCCATGCGCTATTACAGAGAGACACATGGAAAGCCGCTTTCCAATTAATGATGCACTACTTGCCAAAACAACTCTGACTTTTGTTTTGGTTGTGTAATGCCTATTTTACTTCTTAAACTAGTTTAAAATAGAAAAATAAAATTATCTGAATTTTTTTTCTAAAATTCAACTCAAATCTCCCTAAACCGCCTCTGTGACACAGATATTGACACGTCGTAGTTAACAACATTTCTTAAAACGCTTAAAATACAAAAAGTCGCATCTCAATCAATTATAATCTAATTGATTGTTTTCAAAACAATTGTAGGACATGTATGTCAATTTTAAAGATTTCATAAGTATGCAATTGAATTACGAAACAAAAATAATAACACTTTTGGAAATATAGTCTCTAATATTTTTTCAAGTTTATTACATGTATTTCTCACATCCAGATAAATTTTCACATTTTAAAGTTAGAGGTTTACCCGAGAACTTTAAAATGTGAAAATTTAACTATCGAGATAATAAACGGGAAAATAATGTTAGAGATTTTTCCTCTAATGTCTACTCAATTTATTTGACGTAAAGCGATCTCCGTAGTCTCCAGTCTCAAATATGCCGCCATTTTGTTGCTATCATCGTTGCTATGTGCATCGTTGCGCCATTCATTGAAAGGGGTGTTGAATATAATATTCTTTTATAAAAATGTCATATTATCAATAAATTGAGTTATCTTAGTCATAAAAATGCAAAAAAAACTTTTCCTTAGATTAATTTCATCAACATCCGGTTGCACTTTTTCTACAAATTTACACGAGGATATTCACATGATTGACCAATCAGCAAGTGAGATCAATTTCTTAACATGTTTATTAATTTCATCTAACATCATTTGGGAAATATTTATTTCGAACAAGAATTAAATAATAACCAATCCATAACCGCGATTGTCTTCGCTTTCTCTGCATAAGAATATAAAACAAACACGAATATATGTATCAACAGTGCTTGATTTAAATAATATGGGCAACCAAAACAAAATGTTAAGACTGCAGATCATTAATCGGGGTCAAACACGATGACAATTGCATCAAAAGTCAGTTTACAACGGTGTTATTGAGATGTAATCCTGTATTTCCAACATTTTGTAAACTTTTAGTTCAATCTACAAATTGTTCTATATTACAATTTGTTTAGTTCTTTTAATTTATTTTCAACAAGAAGAGTTTCATTCATTCCATTCTCCTTGTCGCTTAGATTCGCCCAATCCGCTTTTATTAGTTATAAAGTTTGATTTATTCTACATTTCGTGCGAAAATTGGATACACGCATGACATGGAGCTGACTTTATATTAGGCATTAATCGAGAAACTTTATCAATAAAAATACGTTTCAATAAATCCTTAATATAAACAACACCAGGATTGAGCCTACTTAAAACATATGTATAACATACGTTTAAAGAGGTCAATATCATGATTATCAAAACAAAAAAACTAAATTTAAAGAATTTCGCTTGTCAATTCAAAAATTAAAAGGAAAGTAATGTTAAGGATTTCAAATAAATTTTATTTCATGTTAGAAACTGAAAAACATGTCTTTTAAGCATACAAATTTCATAGGTTGCTGATGTTGTTTTAAAGTGATTAACAATTTAAACCGAACTCCTCTGAATTTTTTATATGTTTAACATTAGCAATGTTTATGACAAAACAAAATAAATACGATTTAATAATTTTTCAGAATGTTTCTTTAATTATAAAAAATGAAATTATCGAACAAAATATGGGGGTTCGTTGGAAATATTTAAATGCTTTTGAATGGATAAAACCAGAGAAGTCCGAAAATCTGACAGAAATACCAAAACATCACCAGCCAGCATCCTTAAAAAAAGCATATCCTAAAATATTATTAAAATAGTTCCATATATGGTTCTTGTCATCTGTAGTTTAGTTCTTGTTTAAAAAATCAGGATTTACTGGATACTTAACATCTATTGCACCTAAATTATTCACCTACATGGATGTATGATATTATTGAACTATACCTAAGATTGAAAAGACAACACTTATTGTGTTTTTTTATTACTTTAACAATTGCTTGACCAAATTCAGTTTCATACGAATATAAATTATATATTTTGTCAAATACATCAAGTATTAAGTAGATATAAGTATTTTTCCGCTTATTAAATTCATGATATATTTCACTGGGAATCACATTTTGCGTTCCACTACCAATCATATTTTGCCTTCAACTGCCAATCACATCTTGCGTTCCACTGCCAATCACATCTTGCATTCCACTGCCAATCACATTTTGCGTTCCACTTATAATCTAATTCGCATGAAACAATAATCAGTCAAACATATCGGACCCTACCGCCATGGAAAGAGGCTTGGCGCGCAATATAACTAGTTAAACCCATGATTTCTTTTGAAATGTCTCTTCCAAGCCAGGACTATTGCGGTCGACAATTTTTCCGGTGGTTTTACACCTGTTTTGTACTTTCCTCTGGGACACTGGCTCTTAACAAGTCTGTTTGGTGATTTTGTTACTACCTCCCACTCATGCATTTTTATATTTCAATAAATAAAATTGTATTAATGATTATCCGTAATAAACGATTTATCAATATCTGTTTTTTTTTTTAATTAAAACCTAATAAATCATTTGTAGGCACCAATAAATAGGGAATAAATTCCACCAAAGCTTTGCATATAGCTGGCAAATCTAAAGAAAAAACTTTTAGACTGTTTTGGAGTCATATTAGAGGATATCGATACAGGCTACTCAGAACCTGTTTGGTTGCTTGCGGGATAGTTGCATTTTTAAGGATGGTTATTAACATCTAACAATATGCAGTAGTCTTGACAGAAAGAAGGCAAAAAAGTGAATCACGGCTCAAAAACTTAACAGAACCTTAAACAGGACGTTATAACAAGAAAAATCTGCAATGATCAGAGGAGCAATGACGAACATGATTCTCCCTGTGCAGGTATGAAATATAAAGGAGATTACTTAAACATTTCATGAGTTGTTTTGACAAAAACAAGCGAAAAGAGTTGAGAAAAACAATAATCTATATGTGTTGATATTTAATTCAGAGGAGTGTTTAAGCGATGAATGAGTACGTAAACATCTCCTGGGGATGTTTTGAGATAAGACAATCCGAGTGGTCAGACTAGAGAAAAACAGGAAACTCCCTGTGGGAGAATTTGATTAAATGGCAAGGAATTGTTTATCCCCTTGACAGAAGTTGCTATAAAAAATCAATTCTAGGTGAACAAACATTGTGGTAAACGAATCTCCATGTATATAAAGCAAATATGGAGGGACTTTCATGATAAAAAAAACCTTTATAATTTGGTCGGTGAAAATGCATTCAAAAAGACTAGATGAAACTTATTACCGAAGTTATGGTTTCTGCAAATTGCCATTCAGACAAATAATGGTACTTCAGTTAATATCAAATCAAAGCATTTTAAAACCAATAATCAAAGCTTAAGAGCAGTTGAATAAGTAAAACTCCTTATGTTCGAATTAAATTTAAAATACATTTCAAAACGACGACAGTAGATAATCATAGAAACATAATTTCAAAACCAAGCCCAGATGTAAAAAAAGTGAGAAAACAGAAGACATACAACATAACACACATAACATTTGAAATACAGTTATAACAATGTAAACTCACACAAAAACAAAAAAAAAAGTTTGGAAGATCAAACATCACAACATCTGAATGAGTAGATAGAAAAAAGGCAGTGACAATCTGAAAATTGTTGAGAGAATTAAAAACAATCTATATGTGGCATAACACGTTTTAATTTCTGATTATCTTGTGATTTCAAAGACACACAAAATGCAATATCGGAACATAAATTATTTTGGGGATATGCTAACCCATCAGTTATATATACCAACTGGTTCTACCAATAACCAGTACCCCAGTACTTTGAGTATTTTTTCCTATACTTGATAAAATTCTTTCGTTAGTTGTTTTTGTCGCTTCTTGGATATTCTTCGTTTAACGTACAGCGAAATGACATTTTGATGATGAATTTAACTAACTAATCTTCCAAACTTTTTTGTGTGTGTGAGTTTACATTGTTATAACTGTCTCTTTTCTGTTTTCTCATCTTTTTGCAACTTGGCTTGGTTTTGAAATTATATTTTGTTTCTTTGATTTTCTACTGTCGTCTTTTTGAAAAGTATTTTAAATTTAATTTGAACATAAGGAGTTTTACTTATTTAACACTCAAATGCACAGCAGCGTAGCATTTCGTATATCGTAATAATTCACGTGCAAAAGTGTTAGTACAATGTAACTGAAAGTTAACTTTAACATAGTTGAAACGTAACGAGCGTTCTCATTGGTTCTTTCAACTGGACGATTCCTTTTCTGTTATAAATACATAAAGAAACAAGTAATAACTGTGTTCGCAAGCGAAACACAAAAGTCTCCCAAACGAACTCCCATATCGGATACCAAGGCATTACGAGACTCCCTTTTGAAAAAATTTGGGTAGGGGTTCATAACCTTCACAACCAATGTAAAAAATTTTTTTCTGGTTTTGCTTTTATGACAACCAAATGCTCTTTTGTCCATTACATCCAATTTCAGAGCCTTTCCAAAAAAAATTTGAGCAGGGGTTCACCTAATAACCTATTTAATACATATTTCTCCAAATTCCTTTTTTTTTTGTCAGAAAACTCAATTTTTCAACAAAAGAAAACGTTTCTGGTTTTGATGCCATGGCAACAAAGTGCTCTTTTGTCCATTACACCCAATTTCAGACCCTTTCCAAAAAAATTTGGGCAGGGGTTCCCCTTATAAGCTGTGTAATACATATTTCTAAAAAATTCCTTCTTTTTTATCAGAAAACCTGATTTTCCCATAAAAAATATGCTTTTGGATTTGTTTCCATGGCAACTAAATGCTCTTTTGTCCATTACATCCAATTTCAGATTTTTTTCCAAAGAAAATTTGGGTAGGGGTTCCCCTTATAACCTATTTATGCATATTTCTCAAAATTCCTTTTTTTTTGTCAGAAAACTCAATTTTTCAACAAAAGATATGTTTCTGGTTTTTATTCCATGGCAACAAAGGGCTCTTTTGTCCATTACATCCAATTTCAGACCCTTTCCGAAAAACAATTGGGGCAGGGGTTCCCCTTATAACCTATTTTAAATACATATTTCTCAAAATTCCTTTTTTTGTCAGATAACACAATTTTTGAACAAAAAAAATACGTTTCTGGTTTTGTTTCCATGACAACAAAGTGCTCTTTTGTCCATTACACGCAATTTCAGACCCTTTCCAAAAAAAATTGGGCTTGGGTTCCCCTTATAAGCTGTGTAATACATATTTCTCAAAATTCTTTCTTTTTTATCAGAAAACCTAATTTTCCCAAAAAATATGCTTTTGGTTTTGTTTCCATGGCAACCAAATGCTCTTTTGTCCATTACATCCAATTTTAGATCTCTTTCCAAAGAAAATTTGGGCAGGGGTTCCCCTTATAATCTATTTAATACATATTTCTCAAAATTCCTTTTTTTGTCAGAAAACCCAATTTTTCAACAAAAAATATGTTTCTACTTTGTTTCCATGGCAACAAAGTGCTCTTTTGTCCATTACATCCAATTTCAGACCCTTTCCAAAAAATAAATTGGGCAGGGGTTCCCCTTATAAGCTATGTAATACATATTTCTCAAAATTCCGTTTTTTTTATCAGAAAACCTGATTTTCCCCAAAAATATGCTTTTGGTTTTGTTTCCATGGCAACCAAATGCTCTTTTGTCCATAACATGCAATTTCAGATCTCTTTCCAAAGAAAATTTGGGCAGGGGTTCCCCTTGTAACCTATTTAATACATATTTCTCAAAATTCCTTTTTTTTCAGAAAACCCAATTTTTCAGCAAAAAATATGTTTCTGCTTTTGTTTCCATGGCAACAAAGTGCTCTTTTGTCCATTACACCCAATTTCAGACCCTTTCCAAAAAAAAATTTGGGCAGGGGTTCCCCTTATAATCTAAATAATACATATTGCTGTAATTAAAATACTATTATCAACAGAAACTACTATTTTCACAAAATTTCCATTTATTGGTATGGTTTCCATGGCAACGGTAGTAGTTTTGAAATTTCCAATGCTGTGGAACCCTTTCTTACATGACCCTAACCTTTCTGATGAAGTTTCATGGAGCTAGTGTTAATTGTTTTTGAGAAACAGTGAAAAAAATGGTGAAAACTTTCAAAATTTCAATTTCCTATAGGGTTACTAAAGGACGACCCCACTCCTTTTTGATACCCTCAACAGTACCCTTAATGGACTCACTTTTGAAAAATTTTTGATGATTGCACATCTAGATACATTGGGCTAATATCCTACAAAATTTGAAAGCTCTAGGTCTGATGGTCTCTGAGATTTTGTGCGGACAAATTCATTGCGACGAGAAGAAAGGGAAAGAAGAATAAAAATTTATAACTGTATCAGGATGCTGATACAAAAGTCTCCCAAACAAACTCCCAAATCAGAAATCTGGGCTACAAATCACTTCCACACATCGTAGGCAACCTGTCTGTAGTGTTTCATTTAATTCTGAGCACTTTCAATTTTCCCGCCTTTTTTCTGTTTCCATGGCAACAGAATCCATTTTGAAGTCTTGGACACCGGACACTAATTCCCCAAGTCTAAAGCAACCTTCCTGTAAATTTTCATCCAATTCTGAACACTTTGATTTTCCCGCCTTTTTTGCCATTTCCATGGCAACCGGTGCCATATTGAAGTCTTGGACACCGGAAACCTTTTCCCCATAGCCTAAGCAACCTTCCTGTACATTTTCATCCAATTCCAAGCACTTTGATTTTCCCGCCTTTTTTGCCATTTCCATGGCAACCGATGCCATATTGAAGTCTTGGACACCAGAAACCTTTTCTCCATGTCCTAAGCAACCTTTCTGTAAAGTTTCATCCAATTCCGAGCACTTTCATTTTCCCGCCTTTTTTCCCGTTTCCATGGCAACCGGTGCTATTTTGAAAGTTCCAAGACTGGATTGCATCTTTTGGGATAAGGGTCTATCATCCTGTGAAGTTTGGTCAAGATCCAACCAGTGGTCTCTGAGAAAACGCGCGGACAAATTTTGAAGCGGAAAGACAAGAAGAAGAACAAGAAAAACTAGATTTGCAATTGCAAGCAATAGCTGATGTCGCCCCTGGCAGCCAATTCGATGATTCCATATTGTTCGCAGCGTCAAAATCTACCTAGAAATCAATTTTCGTTGAAATCGGACAAACTTGAGATTTTGACGTTAAATGGCGGCCATCTTGGAAATGGCGGCCATTTTGAAAAATTTCTTCGCGTTAATTACCTCTGCTCATCTTATGGAACATTAATGCAAAATATGAAGAAATTCTGCAAAGCAGTTCCTAAAGTAATGAATCTTCTTTATTTTAACGTAAAATGGCGGCCATTTTGAAAATTTTTTCACCATCATGCATAACTTCACATGGTGTTCCAACTGTGTGCCAAGTATCAAGTGATTCTGTTCAGGCAACTCTGAGAACTTGCGT
Organism: Modiolus philippinarum; assembly: GCA_002080025.1. Lineage (NCBI taxonomy): Eukaryota > Metazoa > Mollusca > Bivalvia > Mytilida > Modiolidae > Modiolus > Modiolus philippinarum. The sequence continues at coordinate 41,129 of MJUU01012346.1, read as the reverse complement.
GGACAAAATTCATTATTCTAGGAAAATAAAAAAGTATAATAATAATAACTAGATTTGCAATTGCAAGCAATAGCGAATGTCAGCCTTGGCAGCCAATTCGATGCTTCCATCTTGTTCGCAGCGTCAAAATCTACCTAGAAATCAATTTTCGTTGAAATCGGACGACGTTGAAATTTTGACGTATTTTGGCGGCCATCTTGGAAATGGCGGCCATTTTGAAAATTTTTTTCGTAGCCTGCACTTTGCGTTATGGTGATCTAACTACCTGCCAAGTTTCGTTTGATTACATCAAACCGTTCTCTCAAAATAGTCCGGACAAGAAAGTGTGGAAGAACAATAATAATAATAATAATAATAATAACAAAGAATAATAAGAAAGAGAAGAAGCAGAACAATAACAATATGTCGCCCCGACTACGTCTGGGGAGACATAACTAGATTTGCAATTGCAAGCAATAGCTGATGTCGCCCCTGGCAGCCAATTCGATGATTCCATCTTGTTCGCAGCGTCAAAATCTGCTTAGAAATCAATTTTCATTGAAATCCGACAAAGTTGAAATTTTGACGTACTTTCGGCAGCCATCTTGAAAATGGCGGCCATTTTGAAAAAATTTCTTCATGTAAATTCGTTTGGCTCATCTTATCAAACATTTCTGCGAAATATGAAGACTTTCTGCAAAGCAGTTCCTGAGTTAATGAATCTTTTATATTTTAACGTAAAATGGCAGCCATCTTGGAAATGGCGGCCATTTTGAAAAATTTCTTCAAGAGAATTCCTTTGGCTCATCTTACTGAACATTTATGTGAAATATGAAGAAATTCTGCAAAACACTTTTTGAGTTATTGAATCTTCTATTTTTTAACGTAAAATAGCGGCCATCTTGGAAATGGCGGCCATTTTGAAAATTTTTTCACCGTCATGCACAACTTCATATGGTGATCCAACTTTGTGCCAAGTATCAAGTGATTCTGATTAGCCAACTCTGAGAACTCGCGTGGACAAAATTATTCTAGGAAAATAAAAAAGTATAATAATAACAAAGAAACGGAACAATAACAATATGTCTCCCCGACTACGTCTGGGGCGACATAACATGTAATGACTGTGTTCGCAGAGCGAAACACAAAAGTCTCCCAAACGAACTCCCATATCCAGCAACCCTCCTGCGTAGTTTCATCCAATTCTGAGCACATTGAATTTTCCCGCCTTTTTTCCATTTCCATGGCAACGGCCGCCATTTTGAAAATTTTAAGACCAAAAAACACTTTCATGCATGCTATTCAACCTTCCTGTCAAATTTCATCCAATTCTGAGCAATTTGAATTTTCCCGCCTTTTTTCCGTTTCCATGGCTACGGCCGCCATTTTGAAAATTTTAGGACCAAAAATCACTTCCATGCATGCTAGGCAACCTTCCTATCAAATTTCATCTAATTCTAAGCAATTTGAATTTTCCCGTTTTTTTTTTTTCGTTTCCTTGGCAACGGCCGCCATTTTGAAAATTTAAAGACCAAAAATCAATTCTATGCATCCTAGGCAACCTTCCTGCTAATTTTCATCCAATTCTGAGCACTTTGGATTTTCCCGCCTTTTTTCAGTTTCCATGGCAACGGTCGCCATTTTGGAAATTCCAAGACCGGATGGCACATCTTCTCATTGTCCTCTACCAGCATATGAAGTTTCATGAAGTTCCGGTCAAAGGTCTTCGAGATATGTTTCGGACAAAAACTTTACGCCGGAAGAAGCGGAAAAAGAATAATACCTAGATTTGCAATTGCAAGCAATAGCTGATGTCGCTCCTGGCAGCCAATTCGATGCTTCCATCTTGTTCGCAGCGCCAAAATCTACCTAGAAATCAATTTTCGTTGAAATCCGACAAAGTTGAAATTTTGACGTATTTTGGCGGCCATCTTGGAAATGGCAGCCATTTTGAAAATAAAAATATTAAAACGCATATCTTCAAATAGTGATCCAACTTTGTGCCAAGTTTCATGAAGTTCTGATGATGCATCATTGAGTAATTTCATGGACAACTATTGGCTGGAATAATAAATAATAATAATAATAATAAGAATAATAATAATAATAAGAAACGGAGGAATAACAATATGTCGTCCCGACTACGTCTGGGGCGACATAATAATAATAAAAAAAATAAAAAGAATAATAAGAACTGAGCAAAAACAATAAGTCTCCACAAACTTCGTTTGGGAGACTTAATAATAATAAGAATTGAGTAAAAACAATAAGTCTCCCCAAACTTCGTTTGGGAGACTTAATAATAAGAAACGCAACACAAACAATAAGTCTCCCAATTTCGTTTGGGAGACTTAATTAAGAATAAAAACTTGTTTACTGTAGAATGAGGGCAACGCAATATAACTTATTTCAGTCAGATTTAACATTTAATAACTCCTTTAAAAACTTGAATGAGTCAAAGATAGTTTATGCACAATTAAGTTGCTTTGTTTATATAAAAGCTGACCCTCTATATTTTCATAAATTTTCATTTAACTGATCATTTTCTAAGGAGAAGACCCAGGGGCCCAATTTTCTCTTGCTTCGTGTCCCAAATTTGGATTTAAGATCAATACAAAGAAAACTTACTTGGATTTTTATCGTTTTTTTTTCAATCAAGATGTGTCGTTAATTTCCTCAGCACAATTTTCTGGCACTCTTTATTGAAAACCGGGATATTCAAATAATCTTTGTGCAGTTGACATTCTAAAACTTTGAAAAAAATCCTAGTCAGTAAAACATGAGATTCCAAATTTCTTTTCTTCCTATAGTTAGTTTTGTTCTGCATCCCATTTCCTGTATTTATTTTAAACTAGACATACTTGTACACTACTTTGATTCACGTGTATGTACGTGTGATAGACTAGTATGCCCATTAAACACCGATTTCAGTACGTACTTTTGGACTGATTCAGCAATTCAATAAAAAAAAGTGTAACAAAATTGTTTCATGAAAATCAAAAGCGTTTTGAAACAAGAAAGATTAATAAAACTTATAATTCAGAATTGATTTTGTACGGAAATGAAATTTAAATCACGGTTACTTTTAATTTTTCCAATTTCATTCAGGGACAATTCATTCCCACTTACGGGCAAAAGGCCGATTCATAAAAAAAAATCATAAAAATAAATAAAATCAAATAAATGAAATTAAAAATAAATATCACGACGACACATATAAACACATTACTCCATTTTTTTCTTCACTTTCATATTTTGGACATCTACTTCTCGCAATTTCTAAAACTGAAATATAATATATTTAGGTGATGGTTATGAAAATACTAATAAAATAAGCTTCAGACAGAGTTTTGCAAGGAATGCTCAATAGATTTATAGATGTACCATGAATCAATGCATGTCTTAAACTTCGGATACTTAAACTATTTTAAAATGTCAGTCTTTTAGCCATCGCCTAGACAATTTTTGTTTTTTGTTGCTTTTTTGTTTTTGTTTTGTTTTTTGCTTGTTTGTTTGTTTGTTTGTTTTTGTTTTTGTCGTGTGAACCTTGTGTAGGTTTGTACATAAAAGTTTTATCCGCAACTCTTCCACAACTGCTTGTTCACTTTTCAACCCAGCATGCAGTAAATCGTCAGCATATATTGCAGATGTGCATCATGTGTTTTGCTTTTATTTATATCTATCAAGCTTTGATGACCATAATAAGCTTAAAAGCATATTTCTGTGCTGTTATTGGGTCTGTCATTCTTTGACAAATTTAGAAATTCTTCATTATTTCATCCCGATTTCAGCGAAATCCCACATTCTGGATGATCCCGTTAAATTTGTTGTAAAATTTTACATTTTGAACATTCAGTCTTTATAATTAATTTACAAGACATATAGGTGTGTAAATGGTCAGTTCTGATTCACATATATAAATAAAAGAATCAACAAGTTTGTGTTCTAGCTGTCAAAGAAAACTTTTTTGACAATCCCTACGTATAATTCCACCATAAAAAATTCTTGTGCCTTTCCCGTATCCCGATCATATTTCATCCAAAATTCCATCCAGTATTAGGTCATCCCGATTTCCCGAAGTTAAAAATGACTAATCTCGGGGTCCCCAAAAATGCCCCCTTTTTTCCCATTGTATTGAAATGGGACTCAAATGTTCAACTATTGTAAGATGTAACAAATTAACCGAAAACAAAATACTTCGGCCAATATTATACAAACAAATCGTTCATTTATTCATTCAATAATTTCTGTCTGCAAGATCTTCCCAATCTTGTCACACAAAGATTATTTTTCATTCGAATATGGAAACGTAGGGCTCACGTGAGCTATTTACACAAAATACACGCCTCTCTCTGATGGACAGGCAGATGAATAGGTTTGCAATTATTGTTTTGTCGATCGAACCAATGAAATCCTGTGTAACAGAAATTGTCGATTTTGTTCCGGCTTACTAACTTTCGCTAAGAAAAGGTGTTTATATTGTCGAAACGCTAAGCTCCTGTGCAATTGGTTGTACTGCTCTAAAGCTTTGATTATTGGTTTTTATATGCTTATTAATTTGATTTGATATTAAGGTGTCTGCAGGGTATTAATTTCTTATTATAGAATTTTTTAAAATTTTCTGTGTAGGAACATAATTGTATAAATGTTCAAATTGTAAAATAAAATTTGGGGGTCACCGTGCATTTAAGCGCAAAATCTGAAATTGAAAATTTCAGGATTTTACATAGAAATGATAGGGAAAATGATCATATGAGAGGATAGTTTGAAAAATCTATTATAGAATTTTTTCATACTTTGCATGTGTTTAATTATCATTATGTAGTTTACATATATAAAATAAAAATTAGGGGTCACCGTTGAAATAAGAGAGAAAAATTGCAAAATGTTAATTTCTCTAGTGATGTCCTTGTTAAAATAGTTTATCAAATTATCTCCATTGAATAATTTCTGTGTTCTGTAAATCCAGCAACAGATTTAAAGCTCATGTCTTTTAACTCATTTTTTTGTAATAAAAATGTTATAAAAATGATTAGGAATATAAATTTTAAATACATTTGAACTTTCTTTTCATTTTAAATAACTATTTTGTTAAATTTCTTAATGAATGAAACCTAAATGAACAATTTTTAGACAAAAATGGCGGAATAATACCACTGAGACACCTTAACTGAAGTACCATTATTTGTCTGAATGGCCATTTTCAGAAACTAGATTAATAATAACTTAGGTAATAAGTTTCATCTAGTCTTTTTGGACCAAATTATAAAGGGTTATTTTTAGCTGAAAAGTCCTGTCCGATTTGCTTTATATACACGGAGATTCGTTTACTTCAGTGTTATATCCCTAAAATTGGATTTTTATAACAACTTCTTCCTAAGGGATTATATGATTAAATTCTTCCACAGGAAGTTTCCTGTTTTTCTCTAGTCTGATCACTCGGATTTGGTTTCTCTCAAAACATCCCTACAAGATGTTTACGTACTCTTTCATCGCTTCAACACTCCTTTGTATTAAATGTCACCGCATATAGATTCTTGTTTTACTCAACACTTTTTACTTGTCTTTGTCAAAACAACCCATGAGATGTTGAAGTACTATTTTAGATTTAATACCTGCACAGGGAGATTCGTGAACACCATTGCTTCTCCGATCACTGTAGATTTTTGTTGTAACATCTTACTCATAAGAAATGTTTAGGGTTCTGTTTAGTTTCAGAACCGTGATTTGATTCAACCGATTTTGCCTTCTTCCTGTCAAGACTACTGCTTATTGTTAATTATTAATAAACATCCTTAGAGATACAACTATCCCACATGCAAACAACAAGTTCTCAGAAGCTTGTATCGATATCCTCGAGCATGGCCCCAAAACAGTCTAAAAGATCTTTTCTTCATATTTGCCAGCTATATGCAATCAATTGGTAGAATGCATTCCCTATTTATTGGTGCCTACATATTAGATTTTAAGTTTCAAAATTAGATATTGATAAATCGGTTATTACGGATATCCATTAATACCACTTTATTTATTGAAATAAAAAATGCATTATCAATATTAAGAAGTGAATCGTTTATAATTTAAAAATATTAATTGAAACTGAAATGGTTGAAGAGTAAAAGATATCGATAAATCTTCCATAACCAAAAACAGTTTATATTACATAATTTAAATTTCGATAATTTGATTTCTTGATGTCTATAATTCAAATCTCAACAAACTGCTTTCATGAAACTGATAAATATTTGGAGTCAAACCACCATTGTTTGGTTTAAGCCTTTATTAATTTATCCAACTTCGAACTTTTATAAAACAACTCCCGTTTATTAAAATAAAATGCAAATTTTCTGAATAGAATAGATACAAAAATGTATATATGTACTGAGCTTTCACTCGAAAGTTTAGGACAACATTAATTGGATATAGGAAAATGTTTAACATCTGAAGTAAACAAGACCAAATCTTTCTTTCACAGCTTTGATGCAGTATGTAGTTTAAAACAATATCCATGCGCTATTACTGCGAAACACATGGAAAGCCGCTTTACAATTATTGGTGCACTACATGCCAAAACAACTCTGACTTTTGTTTTGGGTGTGTGATGGCTATTTTCCTCCTAAAATTATTCTCAAGTAGAAAATTAAAATTCATTATTATTTTTTCATATAATTCAATTCAAATCTCCACAAACCGCCTCTGTGACACAGATAATTACGCCTTAGATAACAATATTTCTTAAAGCACTTTAAATACAAAAAGTTTCAATTCAAGCAATTATAATCTAAGCAATTGTATTGTGTACAAAACAATTGTAGAACAGGTATGTCAGTTTTACAGATTTTACAAATATGCAATTGAATTATGAACCAAAATATAACACTTTTAGAATAACCGATCCTTAACGCGACTGTCTCTGCGTTTTCTGTATAAAAATATTTAAATAAAAACATGAAAATACGCGCATTTTTGTATCAAGAGTCCGTTATTGAGGTGTTTTGTCAGTTATGATTAACTTGTTCATGTGATAATTTCTAATGTAATTGCACTCCCAAAATTCAACATTTGGCTTTCTTGTTTTGTTAAATTTAAACTATTTTTATGGTCTTTTGTATATATATATATATATATATATAGTGGTTGGTATTCTTAGACATTTAATATATATATATATATATATATATATATATATATATAGGCTGTCTATAAATTCAGTCAAAGTGGAAACTTGCCCATCTCCCCGGATTTGCGAATATTTACGCTAATGCATGGTCTAAAAATTGAAATATATCGGTCTATGGTATGAACCCAACGGGGTTAGAATTAGAGGCATGAATATCGAAATTGCCTTCCCACCGAGGGATTTGGCTGCTCTTCGAATGCACAGATATTACAGACAGATTAGACTGCTCCCGCCATCTCTGTGTGAGTCCAAAGGGATGTAAAATATAAAGAACTACAAATTTATTTTGACTCGTAATACGAGACTTAAGTATATTAATTAACCGAAATTTGAACATGGAAGTGGTGGTCCAGTGGTAGCGTACCAGACTTTTAAACCTGTAGAATCTCACTGGAATCAACAAAAATTTAATATTTAATATTAAAAGACTCAGACTCTGAATTTGAATTGATGAAAAATTCATCACAGGCAGATGGTTCAAGCCAAAATGATTATTTTCATTGTAATTTTTTTTACCCAAAATTGCAGTTAATTTATCTATAAATACATGTATATTTATTTATATATATATTGCCCACATCTCCCGATTTTACTTGCTAAGTTTTCTTACTATCAATGATGAGAGCCCTGTGATCGTTTTTATGTTGTATTGTATATTGGTCCCTTTTTCCGGAAACGGATGACAGTGTTTGTGATAATACTTTGTCCGATATGTTATGCTTATTCACGACCACGCATCCACGACAAAGGATATATCGATGAAGCTAACATTTAGCAAGTGAATTCCGCTCAAACCGGTGCTAGGGGTCGCCTTGAACTTACTTTGAGGTAAGAGTGTTTCCTCCTTGTTGAAGGCCTCTTGGTGACTTCAAGATGATGAGCAACAATTAAAACGTTGTTCCATTTGCTTAAACTTGCCATGTATTTATAGGGATTTTGTCTCATGAACATTTACTCCATATCCCTTTATTTTTTCATCAAGAGTGCTTTATCATAATACAATGGGCAACCAAAACAAAATGTAAAGATTGCATAGTATTAATAGGCGCCAAACACAACAAAAATTGAACCGAAGGTCAGCTTAAAACAGCGTTATAGGGAGATAATCCTTTATTTCTAACATTTTGTCATCTGATCAGTCCTTTCAATACATTTTCAACACAAGAGTTTCATTTAATTCACTCCTCTTGTCGCTTTAATTATTGGTCTTCCAAATGTTTTATTTCAGAACTTTACTGAAGAGACATAGATTGTCGAAAAAATATCATATTCAGAAAGACGATGAAACAACGGCAGTAGAATACCGAAGGAACAAGGGAAGCGATGACTACAAAAATCGAAGTCCAAAGACATGGCAGAAACGGTAACAGATAAAAACAAAGACAAAACAAGGACGTGAGACAGCTACAATGCACGGAAATAAAAAGATAACATTAAGAACTAAGGCACTCATAGTGTGAACTCCCATGAAAACCGGGAGTGACATCAGGTGCTCCGGAAGGGTAAGCATGTCCTGCTCCGCTAGCGGCACCCGTCACACTATCAGTGAGTCAATCCGGGGTTGAGTCAAATCTGGTTATGTCAAATCCGTGAAGACGTGAAATTTAGCTGAAAATGTCCGTTTTCATTTGGGACACAGACACGTCATATCTGTCAATGATGTCATGGTGACGGCCAGAGAATTTCTGAAGGGATGAAAGTAACAAAGGCTGAAAAACATCAATAGTTTTATTTATAGAAATTTTGTCTCATGTGCATTTCCTCGATATCCTTTCGTAATTTTGATAATAAATTTGATCTGGTATTTTTAATGTAACTTCAAACAGTACATTTTAAGTTTCTTTCTTTTGACACAACATCTCCTTTCAGACTTGTTTGTAGTACACAGAGAATCGTGTATTATAGTACTTAAATCATCACTTGGAATCATAAATTTCAAAACAAATGTGTGATGGGATTACACACAAATTTATTATTTGAACTTGCAATATTTCAATTTAGAAATTTTGTATAAAACTAAGGACTATCTCTCTCATGCAAAGCTCTATTTTCACCTGATTTTGGCTTTCCATTTAGATCCTATTGAATATTAGTCCCCAATCAGCTTTTACACATATTTCGGTTTATGGATTTCCAAATGCTTTGATCTGCACTTAAGAGACAATGAGTCGAAATGGCCATTTGCAAAAATCATAAGCTTCGGTATTTTATCATTGGAATTGCCTTAATATATTTTACCAATACCAAGAGATTTTTGTTTTCCTTAACTGTCATGGCTGCTCTTTTCAAAATAATCCCATGAGAAGTTTACATGTCCTTCTATTGTTTGAACTCTCCTTAAAATTTAGAAGTACCACAGCGAGATTTTTGCACGTCATTGCTGATTTTTTCTTTAAATAATGTAACCATATGAACTGTTATCTGTGTAACATATTTTATGAACTATTGTTGATATTAATTAAATCATTTATCGATATCTTAATTTTCTTTTCAAATTTCAAATATTGATGAGTTATTTTTAAATATCAATAATTCACTTCTCAGAATTAATAACTCATATTTTATATCAACAGATAAGATTGTAGTTATTCATTTCAATTATTACCGATTTATTAATATCTATATTTTTATCTTATTAAGCATATAAATACAAACTATTAATTAATTAAACGACGACTTTGCATATAGACGTATCTTCTTTTTCATACATTTGATCTTCATAGAAATCTTTAGTGACCTTTATATGCTTTGCGATCTCATACCTCATAAAATTCTGGACAAACCTTGATTATGGCTTTCTCATTATTAATGTAATGGTTTTTTCGGTAGGTAATAGTAGGTACTAGTATACGTTGCCACTGCTGGTGGACCAGAGGTCCCCAATGGAATTCACAAGCCCAATAGTCGGATTGTCTGACATGGAAAATTCACCTTGCGTTTAATAGAAATGTACTGTTTCATCAAAATTCTAACTCATTGAAAATACATAGTAGGCTTCTTTCTATGTATTGCACTTGGTGGATGTTCATGTTTCGTTATTTATGGTAATGAGAACTTATTATTATATACTTTTGAGTATGGCTTACCATATTATTTGATTCTAATCAGCTGCTGATAAGAGGTAACTCCTTGAAACACGTGTACAGCATAAGAAAATTTATCATGCAACTTCAGTATTTTTGTATTTTTTTATACCACATTGTTTGTTCATAACTTTGTATATTCAATCAAGCAAGTGTAGTCGCCTGATTTCATATTTTCATATTTTTCGCCGCTCAAGGTATGACAATTTTGTGTACGCATGCGGAAAGGCACTCTTTTCCTTACAATATTTATCTTACTCGGCATATTTCGATCCCGCGACAAGATACCTGGAAGCTGTATGAACAAATTAACTTCTTTATCATATAATTTATGATATGTTGCTGTTCTTATCAATTTAATTTGTGTCATGTTAAAATTGAAGATCTCTTCTGATTACTTCAAGGACAAGAACAACAATTAACGCGTGGTTCCATTGGTTCCACCGATCTGTCCTTGTCCACGTTTGAATACTAAAAGGATTACAAAAGCTTTTCAAAATTTCACCTTGGTACTGTTTGAGGGTTAGAGAAGTTACAAGTACCATGGGTTTAGTTGGTTTTGTCTAAGGGTTAGAAAATGACAATAACCAATCAGTTACCTAACAGATCTTTCAAAACATATACCTCACTGACCGTGTGACGGGTGCTGTGTGCAGAGCAGGACATGCTTACCCTTCCGGGGCACCTGATGTCACTCTTGTTTAATGAGAGTTCACACTGTTAGTGCTTTAGTTTTTTGTGTTGTATATGTAACGTTCGAGTGTTTTGTAGGCATGTGGTGTCTTTGGTCTTCCGTCTTTTGGTGTTCTCGCTTTTGCCTTGTCTCTGGACTTTGATTTGTGTAATCTTGTGCTTTGTTCCTTCGGTATTCTACTGCCGTTGTTTTGGTTAATCTTACCATTTTTAGGATTTTGTCCAATGTGCATATTCACCATACATGTTTTACATTTGTTAGGCGAGTTACGACGAAATCGAACTCGGCTTAAAATTTGATGAATAGCGTCGAGGCTTCCGGGTGTCATCTTTTGGTTTTCGCATGATATCCTAAGAACAACATGTCATATCTAAATAAAACTTGGCACAGACATGACTAATGATAATAGGAGAATTCTATTGATTTTGAGGATTGTGTAGAAAAGGTCAAGGTCACAACTTCTAAAAATAGAACAAAAAATAAACATTTTATCCATTTCAGCATAATATCTCTAGAACCACATGTCACATCTAAATGAAACTTGGCACAGACATGACCAATGATGAGAACAGGAACCCTATCGATATCCAGGCTTATGCAAATCGGTCAAGATCTAAAAATAGGACATAAATTAGATATTTTATCTGTTTCCATTCAATATCTCTAGAGCCACATGTCACATCCACATTAAACTTGGCAAAGACATGACCAATGATGAGAAGAGAAACCATTTTCGTTTTCAAGTTTATGCAATAAAGGTAAAGGCTACAACTTCAAAAATTTGCCTTGTCTTATACTGAAATAAGCAATGAAGGAATATGGAGAAAATGCACATGAGACAAAGCCTCTACAAATACATATTAAAAAACCATGAAACAATTATTGATATTTGGCGCTTTTATTGTTGTTCTTCATCTGAAGTCACCATGAGGCCTTAAACAATGATCTTTGCCCATACCTCATAGTAATTTCAAGACGGCCCATAGCACCGGTTTGAGCGGAATTCATTGCTAGATATCGAGCAATGCTACATCCATGACTATATAAACATGGATGCAGGATCGTCAACCAACATAAAATTAACTGGCAAAGTGTTCTTACAATTGCTGTCATCCGTTACCCGACAAAAAGACTACCAGTAACAGAAGACAATCACAAAACTAAAACAAACACAAGGCACTCATCGAGTCAAAAGTAAGAAAACTTGGCATAATAAATCATGAGATTAAACTCATTTAGCAAAATATTTTTTTTAAATTTAAAAGTTAAGTCAATCATTATTAGTTTAAACTACTTGCATTAATTTGAATAAAGCATAAGATTTGATGATTTCGAGAGTATGAATTTCTAAATAGAAGGACATAAGAAAAAGAAAAAAACTTATTTTAGTTAGAATGAATTTAATTATATATCTCTCATTGAATATGTACATGTATGAAAATAATCTTTCATAATATTGTGAATTCTGAGAATTCTGAAACTTAATACATCTATAAGAATATTCATAGGATAATAACAAATGTATTTGAAATATAATCTTAAAAAATTAGAACATACATGTACACTAAGGCGTCAGTAGTCCTAAAATTTAAAACAGGATAAAGCAAATATTACAAAACAAATGCATTGCATTGCATACTATGAATTAGATAGTTTATGACATTATCTAATTGTGACTGGTGCAAAACCTTCAGTCAGTTATGACATGACAAGTATATCAGATGTATGCAAATGAAACTATGCACAGTCATGAAAAATGATGAAAGGAGGAAGGTTTATGCTACAAAGGTAATGAGAACAAAAAATATTCGCAACTCCGCTGTCGGTCTCAGATGTGTTTTCTGATTACTCTTTTTTGTATTTTGGTTTTTGTTTGTATTTGTTTTTGTTTTTTGTTTTTTTTTATATTCCACTTCTGTATAATCGATCGCTTCAATTCCTGTAAATTTCCATCCTTGTTGCATTTTCCCATTCCTAAACTACTCGATCTGTGTTTTTTTTATGATTCTGTTATAAATATTCAATTACTATTATCTAAATTTATGTAAATTCTAAAACCTTAGGTTAAACTCCCTCCATCGTAGTTTTGTCCTTAGCTATATTTGATATTACTGATTATTCGGATTTCGTTTGGTTTTATGCATTTTAAGCATTTTTTGAAATTATGGATTTCCTTTGTTTGGGTTCTAGTGCTGCTGATGAGGAATTAATTTCCGAAATGGCCATACAGCTCATTAAAATTATTTCAGCTGGTGTTAACATATGTGTTATTGTCTCATGTTCATTTACTCCATGTCCTTTCGTAAAATATTTTAGATATTTGACTGTGGGTTTTTCTTTTACTGCTTAATGATACCGTAGTTTTTTGCCAGAATGAGCGTTTTTATGAATATTCATTCGTCTTGCTTTTTCAGATTGGGAAGATATAACTTTTATTTCATTTTCAAATATGTTTTAAAAAATATAAAACTATAAAATATTTAAATTACAAAAAGATTATAATTATACATTATTAATATTAGTCTCTATACATGATATTCAGGTTCATGGTCTGCACTCCCTACCTTGTCACTTTGTAAGGGTTATTTTTCTTGGATGTGGACAAAAAAAAATCTCAATAACTTCAAATTAAGTGTTTTATTCATACTGAAAGATGAATTAAATTTTTAGTGATTCTTTTATTGATCAATGTATCTAATAAATCATCTGATATTAAAAAAAAAAATGTAATGATATCAATAATTCTACTCAGATACAGTGGAATCAATTGTATTTCACTGACAAATTTTTTTTATTTCCGTTTTGCAACCCTGTATAAGATTGGTTTACATTATTTCCCCACTCTTGCTTCAAATGTGACAACTTTGATTTTCTCAGAAATAATTCAGTTTTTAAGCAATTCACATCAGAAAATTTCTGTTTTCCTTAGTGCTCAATATAACAGAGAATGGGGAACCAGTAAATGTCCATACCGGGATCAGTCTAAAAGTCCAAATTAGGGAGTGCAGACCATGAACCTGGATATGGTCTATTACAAAATGCGCAACTGACATGTGTATGTTTTTAGTAAATAACATAATACCAAAGTAACTGTAAAGTTAATTTCTGCAAGTTCAAAAAGTTAAGAAAAATTGAATTAAGGAAAATAACCAACAATTTTGACCCCTCTTAAAAAGTGAGATCAAAATTTCGACATCAAATTATGATTAGAAGTAAGTTTTGGTTAAGCGAAGAAAATGTAATCAACAACAAAAGAAACGCACCTCTAATGTGTATTCCTTTGAACCTAAAAAATCGACGTCAAATATCTCACAAAATCTTTGTTGGACTATCTTGAAATTTTGACACATTTTTTCTAATATCGTGGAGAAAAAAATTCTGAATTAAATGAAACATTTTTTAATTCTCAATTCCCTTTCCTCCAAAACACCCATTTTACTACAAAATGCAAAAATGATTAAAATGATAAATTTTTAACCTGTTTTGCTCCTATCTGTACGATGTTTAAAAAATAATACTGTTTTTGTAACTGTAGACAACACAATTTCCAAACGAGCCCATTCTGAGAAGAGCATTTCTGTAACTTCTGTTTTCTTACACATTCAGTAGAAACTGTTGCTGTAAGTTTTAAATGTGAAATTTTCTGACAAAAAATATCGAGTTTCTTGTTCTCGACATTCGAAATTTAAAAAGAAAATGAAAAGGCCGCTATGGCAAAAATATTTAGGAAGTAAATCAACATCAAACAAGTTGTGCGTTTTTACTGTTGTTGACAATATATATTACATGCTGGTCTATTGACACAATATAATGAGAAATATGATCTAATTATACACAAGAACAATTCGAACTTTTATTGAATCTGTTATTTATTGTTATACTCATAACCCTATGAATTCAACAATAACTCGGCAAACAAATACCGAAGCAAGAATGAGGAAAGGGGGGTTTTTAAAATCATTATAACAGTGTCTGCAATACTGAAACTCCCTATAATATAATAGATATTTAAGAAAAGGCACATTTTCTCTATTATATTTTACCGGTGTCCGCAATACTGAAACTTCATAAAATTTAACCATAAATATGTGAGAAAGGGCATTTTTTCTCTAATTTATATAATACCGGTGTCCTAAATACTAAAGCTTCCAATAATTTAACCTTAAATATTTTAGAAAAATAATTTCCCCTTTTTATATTATACCAGTGACCACAAAACTTCCTAAAATTTAACCATAAATTTATAAGAAAGGACACTTTTTCTCTATGTTATATTATACCTGTGTCGGCAATACTGAAACTTTCTATAATTTATCCTTAAATATAGAAGAAAAGGCACATTTTCTCTATCTTATATTATACCAGTGTCCACAATGCTGAAACTTTTTATACTTTATCAATGAATATATTTCATATTATAGCGGTGTCCTGAATACTGAATCTCCTTATAATCTAACTATAGATATTTAAGAAAGGGCACATTTTCTCTATTTTATATTATACCAGCGTCCGCAATACTAAAGCTTCATATTATTAAACATAAATATAAAAGAAAAGACACCTTTTCTCTATTTAATATTATACCGGTGTCCGCAATACTAAAATTTCTTTAATCTAACCATAGATATATAAAGAAAGGGCACATAGTCTCTATTTAATATTATAACAGTGTCTGCAATATTAAACCTTCATATAATTTTACCATAAATATAAAAGAAAAGGCACATTTTAATTTATATTAAATCGCGTTTTCTCACCGTTCATTGAAGATATAATGGTGGGTTTGAGTTGTTATTACTCCCCTTCGTTGTCTCTTTGACACATTCCCCGTTTCCCTTTTTTTTCTAACTTTTTCTCTTTTCTATATCATAATGTTATCCGCAATACTGAAACTTCCTATAATCTAACCATAGATATATAGAAAAGAGCACATTTTCTCTATTTAATATTATACCAGTGTCCGCAATACTAAAACTTCATATATTTTTACCAAAAATATAAAAGACAAGGCACATTTTAATTTATATTAAACCGGTGTCCGCAATACTACCACTTCATGTGATTTAACCGTGATATAACAAGTTCATCTGATTCCACTTTTATTGTTCTTCTTCACTGAAAAGCATTGTAAAAATTGAATGTTTTAAGTTGATTAAGTAAAGGTTTGCGTTCCTAAACAATAAATGTTTTTGTGACAAAAAAATCGCCAGTTATACTTAATCTGATAATAATTTTAATTTCTTCCTGTAAAATCGGCGTTTGTAAAAAAGGTATATTTCGAGTTTTAAAATAATACAACTAAAACAACCGTGTTGGCAAACCTATCTATCAAAATTCGGAATTTAAATGAAACGAGTAAACGCACGCTACACGATACACGCATTGAACTTTGCACATTACACGATAACCGCTGCCGATCTACAAGATGACCGCAAACGGTCTACACGATGAGCGCAATTTTTGAATGATGAACTTTTCCATCTCTGTATTATACTTGAGCGAATAAATCAAGTGGAAATGAAATCCAATTTAGAAAGATACAGTTTTTAGCATCACTAACTTAGTTTCCTTATATGCACTCCCGTGTCAAATTTTATATATATTTTTCCAAACTTTGTTTAAATTTACTTAAAATTAATATGAAGCGACAGGTGTCTCAAATAGAAAAGGCATCTTTCAAATGTCATTGAACTGACTTCAACTTGTTTCTGGCAGAGAAAAAAAACACGGTGATAGGTACTTTCCTCCTTGTTTTTCTTTTTTTCTAATTATATAAGTCAAGGCTGAAAAGAATCCGAGCAATATAAACTTTCCAAACGAATAATATTCAGATAATTTATCATTATTGGTTGTCTGGGCTGACATCGGCAATTGCAAGTCTAGTTGTCATTCAGATCTTGAGACTGACATACATTTACAAATGAAAATTCTGAGAGTTGCTAAAGCAATTTGCTCTAAATATACCTATGCATTAAATCTCTAATAAAAGTAATATGATTAGTAAGTACCGGAGTAATTTTCCTGTAGAAAAATGGTTGTTTAACTTGACATCGGCGCTTCCTTCTCAATCCATTCCCCATTTAACCTTTTCATCTTTTGAGACCTGACAGTTCTTCTATTTGTTATGTATCTTTCTGATATTATTGATAAACCGGAAACAAATACTTTATCAAATAGCGTTGATTCGTTTAAGAATATCTTTAAGGGGTGTTACTATCGCTAATCCTCCACAAAATGCTATAGCCATCCCTATACAACCATTAGTACGTGGATGCTTAACTATATAAATGCATGTTCCCGAATCACCTGGTTGAAGTGGAAGATTTAGAATTATTTGATTATACATACGAAATACTCTTTGTGAAGAAGCATTGCCAGTCGAAAGTTGTACGTGTGCAGGGGAATGTATCCAGAGTGGTGTAAAAACATTTGAATTGACGTAGCCTACAGCTGGAGAAATATTTGAAAAATACACGTCAATGTCATCTTGGTTTGGAAACTGCACGGTTTGCTCAAGCTTTGCCTTTGCTCCAGCACTTACAATTGTGGAAGTCTGTTGATTACTGCAAAACTGTTCATGATCTAAATAGTTAAAATTCAAGTACGGTGATGATCCTGAAATTAAAAATCAATTTTCTTTATATAAATGACCTTTTAAATAAGGGATACTAAACAACAACATACATAACTATAATGAATTCAGGACCTTATGGTTTTGATGTAAATTCAGTTTATTTCATTCAATGTTTTTCTTCTTCTTTTCAGTTCAAACATTTTGGCCTCAAGCGAAACAGAAATATCTCTCGAAAGTGAAAATTGATCAGCCAAGGCAAAGAATTTTATTTAATTTTATTAATTTTATTTATTTATTTATTTATTTATTCTTTGAAAATAAAAATTAATCGGCAAAAGCACATGATTTGATTTTTTGTTATATATCAATTTTTAAAGCTGAAAATCAATCGGAAAAAGCGACTGATTTTTTACAAGGATTCATGTCAAAAAAGATTAAGATGCTGTTTTTATCCTGTACAAACAAACATTATCAATTTAGCAGCTTTCTTCATTACTGTGAAGGGAAAATTTGTGGCAATGAACTTGTTCTTACATACCAATCCAAGGGAACTCTTAAAACTGATAACATTACACAAGTGATTATCAATAATGCACGTTTTGCTTCATACAAAACCTGAATTATTACACATTCACATTTTTGCATTCTTATGGTTGTTCTACATTTGTGACCAAAATAATCTTAGTGAGGGGATTGTACAATGCCTTGTTAATCAAGATGTCTCTTACTTCATTCTAAATATTCTGTCTTGGTTTTTAACTTGAAATTTATATCCACATAGTAAATGGATTGCTTTATCAGGCCACACTAATGATATAAAAATAAGGCATCCCTAAATACAGTAGGCAGGGTGTCGCTGCAGGATTTGATTCCAGGCTTTGTGAAATCTGCTTCAACTATTACACCAGTTAGAATTGCCTTGATACCAATTTTTTAACCTTCTTTTTGTTTTGTTTATTTTATTTATTTTCCTTTCGAATTTTGTTGTTTATTAAATCTAATTTAGTGACAATCAATGCTAGTTCAATGATTTAATTACAAATGGCACAGTAGAAATAAATTCGAAATTATACCTTTGTTAATTCCATTTCACAAAACTCTTTTATTTAAAATTATTTAAAAACTATCTACCTACAGCTGACTTAATATCATTTTCGTGATTGAAATTGATCGGTTGTCAAACAACGGCAGTAGAATATCAAAGGAACAAGGGAAGCGATGACTACAAAAATCGAAGTCCGAAGACATGGCAAAAACGGCAACAGAGAAAAACAAGGACAAAACAAAGACATGAGACAGCTACAATGCACGGAAAAAAAGATAACGTTAAGAACTAAGGCACTCATAGTGAGAACTCCCATGAAAACCGGGAGTGACATCAGGTGCTCCGGAAGGCTAAGCATGTCCTGCTTCGCTAGCGGTACCCGTCACAATATCAGTGAGTCAATCAAGGGTTGAGTCAAATCCGGTTATGTCAAAACCGACGTGAAATCTAGCTGAAAATGTCCGTTTTCATTTGGAAACAGACACGTCATATCTGTCAGTGCTGTTATGGTGATGGCCATAGAATTTCTGAAGGGATGAAAGTAACAAAGGTTGAACAAATCGCTGACTAAGCAGCTTTGGGGACAGTGTTTTTGCTCTATTAAAAAATCGCCGTATAAACTACATGCTCGACAGTAACGAATCAACTGTGAAATGTACACTCCATAGGCTGGAGAGGTAGGTATATTGCTGCTCAGAAAAGGAATGTTCACAATTGGGAAGTTAAAATCATCACGTTTGTCATATAGCTTAGATTTCAAACGTCCATCTTCGTCAATGTATATTAAAAGATCTAAGTACGAAGTTGAAGTAGGTGTAAAAATTCAAATATACCAAAGTTGTAAATAATGTCTCGGAACGTGACTTTTTACATTTAAAGGTGACTTCAAGGTAAAGAACAACAATAATTCAAAGAGTTGTTTGATTGATTTGTTTTGCCATGCATTTGTAGGTAGAGTGACCGTTCGTGGAGTCGTACGGTTTTAGATGTTTTTAGTTTCTTCACGTCATACACACTCGTAAAACAACTTTAATCATTTTCGTGAATATTGAGGTAAAAACTATCTTTCTATACATCATCAATTTGAAAAGAATAAATTTTCGTTTTAATGTTATGACACATCTTTTGTTTACTTCCTATGTGTTGGTGAAATCCTAAAAATAGTACGTGGAGTCGTACATCCCCAAATTTTGGTAACTTCATCACAAAATACGCATTAGCTTATATGATATGAAATACAATATTTTCGCCTATATTATACGCAGTTTTTTTAGTTTTGAAATGCAAAAAGACGAGAGTCTGTTCAGTACTTATTGTATGTATCATTTTTGTCATTTTTGCGGAATAATAAATCAAACACATTTTCATATTAAAGATTAAATCTACTTTATATCAAACTTCATTCTCCTGGGAAGAAAGAGTACACAATAAGAAAAGTGGATAAAAGGGTTCAAGTTCTCGTTTATGCAATATTTTCATAAAATTACATTTGTTTCGGTGAATGGAAATCTTTGAATTAACGCTTCAAAAGAATTTTCTATAAATTTACTATGATATCTGTTCGAAAGATAAACTTGTAACATTTTTCTTTTGTTTAATTAGAGTTTTTGAGAGAAGGCTGAAATAAAAGTACCGATTTTTATATAAAGAAAGTCATGGTCCGATTTTTGCCAACGAAATGTATTCTATTTTTATACTTTCAATTTTAAAACGAGGCAAATCATGCTTTGACAGAATTCATCCATACTTCGTACAAAGTTGGATCACTATCTGGAGGTGGGTATGCAAGGAAATTTTTTTTAACATTACCGCCTTTCCCAAGATGGCCGTCGAAATACGTAAAAAATTCAACTTTGTCCGATTTCAACGAAATTTGATTTCTAGGTAGATTTTGATGCTGCAAACAAGCTGGAATTATCGAATTGGCTGCCAGGGGCGACATCAGCTATTGCTTGCAATTGCAAATCTAGTTATATATATATTTTTTTTTTCATTTGAAAACTGGATAAAAACTGCTATCTCCGCTTGCATTTTAGGACAGTCAAAACTTTTGTAATTACTAATATAAATAAACTGTATAACAAAATAAAACTGCCAAAAAATTGTCCACAAATTAAAGATAAATGCACAAAATATACAGAATAAAAGAAAACAACCAAAAATCACAAAAGAGAAAAAGACTGGCCAAATGTTCTGCCTCATTTGGCAATCGGACTTAAAACCAAAATGATTCGTACTACCAGAACGACATAAAGAAGACACTTTGTCGTTTAAAAAAATACCTGAGTGTGTAAAAAAATTCTTATTTGATCCTGAACATTTTCAAAAATAAAAATAAGCAGAATGCAAGCTCTTGTTATTACCACATTGTAGGTTGGAACCAATTTATGCAAACTGAATATCAGGTTATTTTTCAAAATTGATTTCAAATGTATTTAAAAGTTTGCATTAGAATGCAGTTAGCCATAATGTATTGTAGGATCCTTGCGGGAACATACTAAATTTTACAATCGCAAGGTGAAATCTACGATTTATTACTCAGATCCCTACGTACAGCATGGTACTCTCCAATATTTTCATGGCCATTTTTTCTTACAAAAGAGAATCTCAAGTGGCTATGTAATTTTAACAGTTATCGTGAGAACACAATGAAAAAGTCCTAGGATTTTAATTTCCTCCAATTTTACTGAGGGCTAATTTTAACTTCTAATGCAATTCATTTCATCAAAGTACATTAACTTTCTTCAATGTGGAACTTTTGTTCTAGTGTGATTAGAACAAACAACCTTTATGTGTGATTCGTTTTTCATGGATATAATTTCCATCTTTATAAAATTATACTGTTTAATATCAGACGCTAAAATTTATTTTAACGATATAAGAGGTGTTGTCCTTTGTGTACAGAGACTTGGCTAAAACGAGAACACAGAAAAACAATGATGTAGAAAGCACTAGATCTTGGAAATAAAAAAACAACATTCAAAACGAAGGAAACTTAAACTGTGAATTCACTTGTAACCGGGAGTGGCATCGGATGCTCTAGAAGGGTACGCATGTTCTGCCTCATAATAATGAGATGATATGGAGAAATCATAGTGATTTCAAGATGGAGAACAACAATAAAAGCGTTGTTTCATTGCTTTCTTTAATCATGTATTTGTGGAGACTTTTTTCTCATATGCATTTACTCAGTATCCTTTCATTGCTATCATTGTACTTGAGATTGACAAAACCAATTAAATCCACAGTACATCTCGCTTCTCTAATCCGCTAAAAGTGCCAAGTTAAACCTTTGAAAATCTTCTGTAATTGTCTTAGTATTAAGAGAGTAAAAAGGAAAAAACAATATCACAAATATCACTAAAGAAGACAAAACTGAAGTTTGACAGACAAAAACCCCATAAAAACCTAAAACTTACCAAGTCGTGTATAGTCGCATGGATTTCCAAACTGGTCAAGAATGTAGTCATTAGGGTCCATTGTAGAATTTTGAAGTAAAACTAATGCTACATCTATGCTTGTTTTTACAGGAGCAGAATGGTCAAATGCTCTAAAGATGACTTTGCCGCATTCAGTTTGTGAGTTTTGAAAATACAAGTATGCAGTAGAACCTTCAAGTCTTGCAAAATCTGCAGACGACGCTAAAAGTGTTTGTAAATCGTACATAACATGTGCGCATGTTAAAAAACAATCAAAACCTAAATACTTAACAAATCCACCTAGTGTTCCAGTACTGTTTTGCGTTCCTATCGAATCTCCTATATGAAGTTTTGTTAAAAATTCTGGAAATCCATCGATAACATCGGTGGGAATTCCATGAATTTTACTAGGAAAATGGTTTTCTCCCAAGGGTATTATTCCTTTCTTTTTGCAGTAAAGACGAAAACATACTTCCCTTTTTATAGTATGAAATTTCTTAAATTTCTGAAACATCGTTGACCTGAAAATACTTGGAAAAATCAATGTCAAATTTGAATGTTCATTAAACAATGTTTCTACCGTAGAATTCTCTAATTTGGCATTTACATAGAAAGATTCATTAGATTCACGTGACAGAGTTTTTGTTAAAAAGGTTGATTCAGATTCATCGTTCACAAAATTTGAAACATTAACTGTTTGTATTTCAAAACTTATAAATCTCGTTGGTAAATTAATCATATTGTTACGTGTCAGAACTGTTATAATTTTGGTGTTAGAACCTAACATAAACTGTTCTTTTTCACTGTATTTTGTTGTGCATGCGCATTTCATGCCTGGATAAATATGAATAGCGTTATTAAGAATTGTACGGTACTTCCTCCAAAAGGCTTTTACTATTCCCCATGAAATGGCTTTTATTGTGTATCTGTCTTTATTTTGACAAGCAACTTCTAAAGCATTTGCCACTGCACTGGAACTGTTACCGTCAATATCCATCAATCCGATAATTTGGCGACAAAGCATAAATTGCCTTGTCGATGATGATAATAATAATAACCTATTTAGTTCAATTGGTTTGACTGGAATAGTATTACGAGAAAGTGTATACATGAACTCGAATTCACATATTTTATCACTTGTCAAATTACTTAGTATTCGTCTTTGAAGTTGTTGTTTGTCTTCTTCTGATTCTGAAACTATATAACATATTTATGATTGTGAACCTTCCAATAATGGCAAATTGCTTGATATCATTGGGTTTTATCGATTTAAACAGCGTTGCAATTGTTGTAGACGGAAACCTTTGTTTTGCACATATCGTTGCACATTCAAAAAGCATTTAAAAATTTTATCACATTTATCATTTACTTTTTTTATAACCGTTTTAAAACAAAATCTAAGTCAATTAATTTAGCAATGAAAAATTCTGATTAAGAAAGCATCTTTAGCAATATCATATCTTTTAATCAGTCAGTTTATGGATATATGATTTGTATTTTTTTAATTTGATCTTAAAATGAGTAGCGAATATAGGTTTCCTTCCCATTTTTCTCGCCTCTATTCGCCATTTGTACAACGCTTCTATAATTTCTCCATTTCTCCTTTCCTAAGCCTTGCCTCATACATTTTTTTTTTTTTTTTTTTTTTTTTTTTTTTTTTTTTTTTTTTTTTTTTTGCCGCTCGTTATCACTATTTAAACAAGAACAAATATTGTTTCGCATAGAAATTCCATTTAACCAAAAAAGCGACCAATCTTTTTAATTTTTGATAGTTTGTCCCTGGTTTGTCTTCGGAATTTTCGGTAGTGATATACTGGAAATGCCACAAGAAATAGTCTTTTGCGTGATTTTGAAAGGCAAGGACTGTTATAGAAAGTCCACAGAGTTTCGAAATGTGTAAAACTGGCCAAAAAACTGCATGAAAGTTATAACCCAAACAATTGTAGAAAATGTCTCGTCTTGGCAATTTTATTAAATAATAACAAAATACCGAAGTTATTAAAAACAGGCTATCCAATTACTAGATTGGTAAATATTGAGACAATATTTACGATTAATTAAATTCATGAAATTTGTCAAATTTTGCTATATATTTATATGCATACTAATGATTAATACAAATTAAGGGCTCTTGCAAACTGAATACAGATTTCGATGAAAGACACGATTTTATTGCAAAATATCTACATCTTTCACACTTTTCATGAAATTTCAACAACACCTGACATCTTTTACATCTAGATCTAAATATGTTATACTTAAATTGAAAAATCTTTTAGATGAGTCGGAATAGTACGCACAATCTTATGATAAATTAGTAGCCTTTGAAGCTTATCTGCGAAGATTGACTGAACTTTGAACGAAATCTGGGAAAATTAACAGTGTTAAACCAGCAATCGCTTGTTATTTGTGCATCTTTTATTTTGCTTCAATTACAGTGAGAAGGATCAATTGTTTTCGCATTTACCTCCGTCACGATACACGTTAATTTAAATATTTTATGGATCTATTTTTCCTCATCTTTCCGTTTACGTTGTAGCTTTTTTTAGTCCAAAATTAGGTAAATTGATTTCGATGAAATGCAAACAATTTACGGATCTCGTTTAAATAAGACTTTGGAGTTCAATGCCCCTTAATAGCTTATGTATCATAACAGGTAAAAAATATGAGAACTGCGTAAAACGTTTATTTTTCACAAAGAGTCCATTAAAAATGCTTTAATATTAAAAAGATGAGATTCGTTCATTGGGATACATATTTCTTTTGAATGGTCAATACTACTTGCATTTCTGTCGACATACTCCAAATTAACAATGAAGGGATATGGAATAAATGCAAATGAGACAAAGCCTCTACAAATACATGTTATAACTTGGCGATAGAACAAGGCTTTAATTGTTGTTCTTCATCCTGAAGTAATAAACTTTATTAGATGACCACCATGATCGCTACTAAAATCATGCATTTGTTAAGTGTTTAAATATTTAAATCCATTTCCAATTGGGTCCTATGTTAAACTATGATCCACGGTGGTGGCCATGTTGGTTTTGTAATCAATGAAAATATATACAAATTTGTTACCATGCCTACTTAATATCACTTGATTTATGAAAAGTCTTAAAGAATTAACAATTTACGCCATTTTCACAAAAGGTCCTATTTAGGCAATGTTTCCCGGTGGCGGGATTTTGGATTTGTGATCAGTACAAATATATAAAACCATGCTCAGTTAACATCAACTGGAAATATCATGCATTTTTTCAAGAATTAGCAATTTACAACTGTCCTGTGTTAATATATGTTCCCCGTTGATGGCCATATTGATGAGACATAAACCTGTCTGACGTCATAAAACATCCAAAATTTAATTCCTGCTGGCAAAGGATTGTAAATAATTTACATACCCGGTTAAGACAAATTTCAAGTAATCTAAATTCTGACCGACCTTTTTTGTGTAAATATACTTACTGATCCTAGCTCTATCTGTAGAAATATGTTGAAGGATTCAAAACATTTGTTCTCTCCCTAATTGTCTCCCTTATTCACTTTATTCATTAAATCATTTAACGCAATATGCATTAAATGCACTAAACAAAATCTTATATGATTACCACTTGCACATGCATAGTACTATATGCAGCTTTAAATAAAACTGCCTCTTGTTTTTAACCATTACTAACATAGTTGAGCAGAGACTGTTTCGACTACTTGATATATAAAACTATACAGACAGGTCACTGGAATCCCTATGGGTACTATTTTCGCACCTCTGATTGAAAATCATTTTACAAACGGGACTTCACCAAAAACAACAAATGGAACTGTACAATACAGTGATAAACATATTCAAATAATCAATTATACAGCAGTTACATTGACGATATCCTTAATATTTAAAATCTCCAGAATATGTCGACATCTGTCACCCACAAGAATTGAAACTTAGTAAAGCAAACAATTATTTTAAATACTGTCCCTTTATGGATAAAAGTATCATCATTAACTCTGGTGAAATAAAAATTAAAGTTTATGATCATTGGGATCCTTTTGATTTTACTATAACTAATCTCCCTTTTTATGACGGCGACGTCCCTCTAGCTTCATACGGGGTGAACATATCTCAACTCGTAGGTTCCGCATGCGTTTGTCCTACCCTTGACGATGTTAATGAGCGTAACCAGCTTTCGCGTCCAAAATTTTAAAATCATAAATTACTAAAACTTTCAAGAATTTATACAGAAAAACCGAACATTTGATATCTAAAATTTCATGGCTTGCAAAAAGCATATTAAGGCATTTCTCATCCTCGATTTAAGGGAAATGTTGTAAAAAATGCCAGAAACTGATAAAAAAAAAATCAGAAAAACTGGAATGTAATTAACATTCTTTACGTAATAGTGGATATACACGGATATTCCACACGAATCCGTTAAATAAACTTGGGAATCCCGTGACCTGAAGATTTTACATGTATAGCCTACTGCTAGATTTTACTAGTACCGGTACCAAGTCCGGCTATCCCGAGTTATGTTTGTCTCTGGTAGATTATGAGTTTTTTCTAGTGTAGTTCCTTTGTGGATTCTGGCATGAGATTGTAGTTTTCTTCATTTTATAATGTGCTAATTTTCCTTAATACAAATATATACCTAAGTTGCATAAAAAAATCATCTCTTTCACCTTTATATTACAACTTTTAATAAATATTTGGCATTCGGGCTCAATAATATAACATTTAAATAAATTTAAACCCGATACACTCGACATCGAGATTTCTAAAAAAAATTCAAGTCGCCCTTCATAATACGGTTCAGGTCATCACATCAATTAAGAGATAAAAGTGGCTTTTTTATCTAGGTTCTAATAAAATTGATTCTAAATGTATTTTGCGGTTGGTTTTGTTCAATTTAAAGTGACAACTTGCATACCTTTGACCTTTACACAGTGTGTGGAAGTTTTTAGAACAAATATTTGTCAAAATATTGTTGGATAATAGAAAAGGGGGAGGGCATGATTCAATTGTTTTCCTTTGATTTAATTGAAAGGTTTTCTATGCTTTTGGGTTTATTGATTAATTAATTAATTTATTTGATGTGTTGGTCACTGGTAACGTGTCTTTGGGCAAGGTAGCGTTCAAATTGGTAAAGAAAAGAAACATTTTATCACAAAGAGGTACTGATTTTGATCTTTGTGGACCATTTGGTCCGAGCGCTGCGCGCTCAGACCCGCGATCATTAAGCGCAACATTTGCGCACAAAATGAAAGAAAATTGAATGCGCTTTCGAATGAGCCTATTTTGAAGAGGATTCGTTGAGAAACAAAGAAGTTATAAGCGTTTGAAGTTTAGCAATTTTATTTGGTGACGATAAACAGAGTGCATTTTGTTTTGAGAATGTGCATTCTATTCTCAAACGGAGTTTTTCCGATATTTCACTAAAATTTTAGCGAGCAGAATGACGTAAAACTGCAGTGACTGTCCAATTTCGGAAAGTTCGGACGTCAGGTGATGCTACGAATAGCACAAAGAATTCCTGCTGAAGATGCTTTAATTTCACCTAAAATTGTGCCCCGAGTTCCCTTTTTAATAATTGCTAAAATTTTAGTCCTTGCGAAGTGATGTAAAATGTCGAAAATTCTTCGATTGAGAATAGAATGCACTTTCTCAGAACAAAATGCACAGTGTTGACTTTTTAAGGTTCTAATAAAATTGATTCTAAATGTATTTTGCGGTTGGTTTTGTTCAATTTAAAGTGACAACTTGCATACCTTTGACCTTTAAACAGTGTGTGGAAGTTTTTAGAACAAATATTTGTCAAAATATTGTTGGATAATAGAAAAGGGGGAGGGTATGATTCAATTGTTTTCCTTTGATTTATTTGAAAGGTTTTCTATGCTTTTGGGTTTATTGATGAAGTAATTAATTTATTTGATGTGTTGGTCACTGGTAACGTGTCTTTGGGCAAGGAAGCGTTCAAATTGGTAAAGAAAAGAAACATTTTATCACAAAGAGGTACTGATTTTGATCTTTGTGGACCCTTTGGTCTGAGCGCGGCGCGCTCAGACCCGCGATCATTAAGCGCAACATTTGCGCACAAAATGAAAGAAAATTGAATGCGCTTTCGAATGAGCCTATTTTGAAGAGGATTCGTTGAGAAACAAAGAAGTTATAAGCGTTTGAAGTTTAGCAATTTTATTTGGTGACGATAAACAGAGTGCATTTTGTTTTGAGAATGTGCATTCTATTCTCAAACGGAGTTTTTCCGATATTTCACTAAAATTTTAGCCAGCAGAATGACGTAAAACTGCAGTGACTGTCCAATTTCGGAAAGTTTGGACGTCAGGTGATGCTACGAATAGCACAAAGAATTCCTGCTGAAGATGCTTTAATTTCACCTAAAATTGTTCCCCGTGTTCCCTTTTTAATAATTGCTAAAATTTGAGTCCTTGCGAAGTGATGTAAAATGTCGAAAATTCTTCGATTGAGAATAGAATGCACTTTCTCAGAACAAAATGCACAGTGTTCTACACTAACGATATTTTCATTTTCTTGGGTAAGATAAGGATACACTGATAAGTTTAAAATACTGATATAAATTGAAACCCGATGCACTCGATATTTCAAAAAAGAGTTCAAGTTGCCCTTTATTATACCGTTCAGGTCATCATAACAACTTAGAGATATAATTGGCAATTTTTTTTTTTTTTTTGATACTAACGATATTATAATTATCTTAAGCAATATAAGGATTTACTAATATATAATTTTAATACATAAAAACAACACAAACCTATTAATGAGTTACGTCGATATATTGGTTTTAAGTTTGAATATTTAAACTCTAGTCGTCGATCAATTGTGCAATCAATATCCATGTTGTCACATTTCAAATCTAGCTTGTAGAACCTAGCTGGAATGAATAACAAAATACAGAAAATACTGTGAATCTAGTTTCTGCGTATTGCTATTTCGACAACTTATAAATAAAAAAAAATTAATGATAAAGAAACCATGTAACTTTTTGAAAAATGGACCTTGAAAATGGTTCGCGGTTTAGTAAGGGATCGCCAATAAAGAGGGACGGTAAGACTAGGGAGCACTGTATATTGATACCAGAACTAATGTCAATGTTCCCGTATTGGAGCATATCTATGTAATTGACGAATTTATACTGATGCTTCAAAAACAGAATTATGAAAATTACTAAGACGTAGAGGAAAGAGGAGTTTACTTAAAGGCTGCATTTATCAACAATAGAAGATAAAAGTAAACTATCCTAACAATGTACACGAAAAATTAATGATATTGCGCAACTGTTATCATACTTAATTTGTAAGAACTCTCACATTCTTCGGACATTTTGCTTTTATAAAGAGATATATATATTCAATTGTAAACAATTACCATTACAAAACAGAATTTACATCAAAAGTAATTGTCATATCAATAACATCTGCTCAATTTAAACGTCTAGCTGCAAAATGCTACAGACATTTTTAAAATTTCATATGTAACTAATATATTGTCCAAAATCATGTGGATAATGATAAACCACTCACCACATGGTACGTTAAATTCTAAGACCTTGGAATATAATAATCGCCTTACACTGTCTAAGAAATCGAACAAATTATCAAACGAAAACCTTTTACAGAATACAGGTATCACTATATTAAATGACAGTTACCATATAACAAGGCGTGTCATAAGTCTGAGTCAAAGTAAAAATATTATGCATTTACGACTTATCCTTATATATATATTTCAGATTCATATCAAATAATTATTTTGATGTAATGGCCCTGTCACACTATAACACAAAGCGCCAACGTGTGGAAATATTTTCGTACACGCTGGTGTGCGTTGTATAAGTTAAAGGCGCGTTCTTAACACGTTATGAACACGTTGACACACGTTAGCGTGTGTTGTTGAACGTTTGGTTTGGTCATTCTCAAAATTTCACGACGTTCGCCAGCGTGTTCATATAAGTAATGCACACGTCAGACGAACGCTAGAGGTACGTTATACACGCAATGTGTGAGATATGTAGTAGTTTCTCAAAAGTTATTTTAAACGTGCAAAGAACGCAAACCGAGCATCCTTGTAACTAAGCAGTAACGTATTAGCCGATGTTTAATTATTAAAATAATGATTAAAAAGCAAGACAATTCCAAAGGTTTGAAAATAGCTGTATTATTTCATCATCAGACTGACGTATTTTTTTAAACAAATTTTGTGATTTTTGCGGACCTATCCCTCCTGCAAATCCGTCGTATTTTTCTGTGATATTTCTATCCATTTCTACCTTTGCAAATGACATTGGGATGACGAACATTCAACCGATCTGACGAAAGATTGTCAAAACGCTATACAGACGTTCTCTAAATGCTAGGAGACCGTTATGGATGCGTTCGGTATACGTCAAGTACGCTAGTAAAACGCCTTTGAAATGTCGTCATACGCTGTTACACGTTTTGTGACCGCTGCAGACAAGTTATAAATAAGTTTTGCGTGCTTTGTAGGTCGGTAGCCTGACGATATGAATGCGTCCAACAAGATAATTTCTTCCATTTCTTCGGCGTGTGTCAACGTTCTTACAAAAATTCGCGAACGTCGGCACACGTTAGATAGAACGTTATAGTGTGACAGGATCTTAAGGCAAGAATCTAGGTAAAAAAACAAGTAATGCATGAATTTATTAAACTTTCAGTCATATTTTTTTCTTTATAGTTAAAAATTAAAACTAATAATTAAAAGCTTTCCTGTTCTTGTGTCAGTGTCTTCTGACTCTTGTCTAAACAGAGGTATATCTGAAAATCAACATATTTGCATTGTGTGTTTAGTGTATACTGATTGTGCGATGCAGGTCATTTTTAATCAGGATATGGTTATAATAATCCTTGTATTGACTAAGCGTTGTATTTTTTTTTTCTTTTGCAATAAATTGTAATGTAAATAATAATTTTCAAACTTTTTTTGAAGTGATCTTTTGCTTCATCTGTGGGCACTTAATTGAAATAATGGTATTCTTATTCTAAAGTGAGAAATCAAAATTTTGAAATCAAGAATTGTATAATTTGAAAAGAATAACAAAACTGTTGCCGGAATCCACAAAATCAGTTTCTTTTACCCA
Organism: Modiolus philippinarum; assembly: GCA_002080025.1. Classification (NCBI taxonomy): domain Eukaryota; kingdom Metazoa; phylum Mollusca; class Bivalvia; order Mytilida; family Modiolidae; genus Modiolus; species Modiolus philippinarum. The sequence goes on along the minus strand of MJUU01012346.1, from coordinate 10,027 downwards.
TTGTGGAAAACAAAGTAGATGCAGAAAGCAGAGATGACCCTATAAATAAATGATAATCAAACACTTCCAGTAACGTCGAACTTTATTAAATTAATTACGTATAACGTAATAGTCAATGAGATTTCTGGAATATTTTTGTTTTAATTAAAATTGTTACATGAAACTGATTATTAATAATAATAATATAAAAATGTATAAAATAATAAAATTATGGTTACATGTAAGAATTTCAAAAAACTATTAGTCTTTGTGGCTTCAAAGGAAATTTTCTAAAGTTGGAATCACATTATTCTTAAATGCATATATTCTAAATTAATGCTGTTGTCAAAAATATTTTTAATGGTAAAAGTGGTGTTGGTCTTGTTACAGAAATTTTCAAGACACGAAAAATAGTTCTGTCCAACAGGAAGTGGGAATTGAAGAGATACCAAATTCTTTCTCACAGTTAAGGTCCAGATACTGATAATCTGTGTTGAATCGCAAAAGGTTGGTATACTACGTGGTTCCTGGTTCCAAAAAGTGGGCACGCGAAAAATCACATGCCCTTTTACAGGATATAACTCCTCATACTGACACTCCTTGCTAAATTGCAGAGAGCTGGGACACGTTGTACCTGAATAAAAATGTAACAGTTTTTCTGTCTTTTTTTTTTTGCAGACGGCCAAAAATATTCCAAGTTCCATCAAACAGGAAAGGGGCATACGAGAGGTTCCAGACTCTATCAACAATACTTATACTCTATGCCAAATTGCAGAAGGCTAGGATGTGTGCATCCTGAGAATAATGTAATAGAAAATTTTCAAGACTCACAAATATTGAATTGGTCATGGGAGAGATCCAAAGCTTTCTTACACAGTATAAATCCCCATACTGATACTCCATGCTAAATTGTAGAAATCTCGGCCATGTAATTCCTGAGAAAAATGTAACAAACGTTTTGTGACCCGATGCCAACGACGATGACGAACGCATGAAAACGGATGGTAATCCCTATATGTCGCCAATACCTGAACGGCAGCACACAAAAATGATCGACAACTGTTTGGCCTTACTAGACATTTTTACTATTGATCGTCGAAACAGAAACCGAAGCCGAAACCGAAACCAGCATATACAGAAGGAACTGTGGTTGCAGTGTTAAAACATTGTTTAACTGTTTGGATTTCTTTCTTTAATCTCGATATTGGACTTTCAATCGTTTATACAATTGAAAGAAGAAATTTGGAATTCGATAATAGAATGGAAAATTGTTTACTATTTGCTACAAATTTTCTTTTTTTTTAATTCATTTTGATCGTTTGTTGCTTTTAACGTTGCTATATGACCGCAAAAATTGTGACGATGTCGAAGGACTTTTATAGGTTGGAATATACAAATTTTATGAATTTTAACATAAGTAATGTTTGAAAAGTGAGATTTTTAGTTTTTTGTTTCAACTAAGAAAATTTTATTTCATCATAGTTCCTTTTGGAAAAGTTTTATATGATGCGATATATAAATTTCCTGATTTTAGCATAAATTACGTCTCAAAGGAAAACTTTCAGTCTGCATTTACACTCAATTTTTAGAAATGCAAAACAATCCAATTTTTTTAAAATTATTTTATTATATCCTCTCGAATCAGTTTTATATGTTGCGATATAGAAATTTTCTGAATTTAAGCATAAAAGAGGCATGACAAGTTACATTTTAAGTCTGTAGTTTAAAATATGTAAGATTTTAAGCCTATGATTCTTAGCATTAATAAAGTACGATAAGTAAAATTTGAAGTCTGTAATTTAAACTCAATCTTTAAAAAAGACCAAAACAATATAGTCTTTTGAAAAGATAATTTCATATATCCTTTCTAAGGAGTTTTATATGTTGTAAAATACAAATTTTATGAATTAAAGTATTAAAAGGTTTGAAAAGCAAGATTTCTAGTATGTTGTTTAAACTAAAATGTTTAATCTTTAAAATTTACCAAAACAACTCCGTTTTCTAAGAATTTACTTCATGATATTATTTTGATGGAGCTTTATATGTTGCGATATTACATTAATTTCAGCATAATTAAGGTTTGAAAAGTAAGACATTTAGTATGTGGTTAAGAATCGAGAAATTTATTTATCACAACATATAAAACTCCTTCAAAAGGATACCGTGAAATAAATTTTCAAAATTGAATTGTTTTGGTCTTGTGTTAACAATAAGTTTAAACCAAAGATTTAAAATCTTACTGATCTCATCCATTGTTTTTATCGGGTCCGTGTTGTTCATTTTTTAATACGTGTGTGTCATCATTTTTCTTTTCTGTGCCGTGCTCATGTTATGTCTATGTTTCTTTGTTTTTTTTTCGATGTTGCCATTGTCCTTGGCTTGTTCGTTTTAGACTGACTGTTAGGTTCTCACTTACTAAAATTCATACTTTGTATATCGCAATATGTAAAACTCTTTTGTAAGCACTATCATGAGAGTGCGAATGACTTGCATTCTCAGTAAAGTTTACTTACATTCTTAATTTTTTGTGGTCTGATATATTTGGATTTTTCTCAATTAAAACGATTTTTTTCACATAATGCAAGATATGATTGTTGCATCCCATTTTCTCAATACTTCTTGTTAAACGTACGTTCTGTATCTTATTTTTTTTCTTTTCAACACACGTATTAGAATCAACAAATTGAGTGTCTTCGGGTCAGTTATTTGACTTTAACGCCAGTTTAAGAACAACAACACCATCAACAGTATCAAATCTTATATATTATAGACTTGAAAGCATCTCGTGCAGTTTAAGTCATTTTGCACAAATCAAATCCAAGGAATAAAAGATATATACTGAAACAAAGGAAGGTGGTCAAGAACTTCATCGTTATAGTTAACTCGTGTACTCAGATATCTGAAAGCGAAATTTTCTTGCATATATGCTACAGTTTTTTTTGCGTATCACTGCTGTATTCTTTTCCATGATGTAAGTTCCAAGATTTCATTTTGACCCTTCTATTCTGTCAAATTATAAAAAAGTGTTTTAAATATTAACTCACTCCAATTTAAATTTGCAATTCCAATGATTGCAAATCTTGTGCCACCATTTTGGAGAATGACCAAGAAGTTTGAATAAATCGCAAAGAGCTGAACAAAATCATATTTTTAACTCCATATCTTATGATTTAACACAGCAGCAATTAAAAAACATTGGAATTTCAAAATCCAATGGAAAATACAGTTTCGTATGGTATTTCACTACATTTGTATTTCTCATGGGACTTTGAAATATTTTTAAAGGACTTTTACTACTGCCATGGGATTTCTTTAACTTCAGTGGGAAAATTTTCCCATGGCAATACTAGTAATTCAAACCCCCATTGGAAATAGTGAAAAAAATAGTAAAATCTCATGAGAAAATACATTTTCTAATAGGATTATCAAATTTCTATGCTTTTTAAATTGCAGAAGTGTAAAAAGGTATTAACAAATCAATTTTGGTTGAATTTTGGCTTGTCTATTTAGATCCTTTTGGTTATTTGTTCTCTATCAGCTTTTACACGTTTTTCGGTTCAAGAACTTCCAAATGATTTGGTTTGATCTGCATTGATGAGACATATGTGCCCATATGCAGAAAAAAAATTAACAGTAACTTCGGTATTTCGTTATCAACTAACTAATTTGAATTTCGCAAGTCTCATGAAATTTTTCAATTTATTAACACTTATGTGGTAGCTGTCAAAACTGGTTGCACAAGATTTGCAATAACTGGACATGCAAATTTTAAGTGCAATTAGTTTATTATTAAATACCTTTTGAAGACCACACTCACTTTTTCTTATGTGACTGACATGTTATTTTCATGTATTCAAAATAATTGTAAATTCTTTGTATTTTATAAGTTGTAGAAATTCGCGGTAATAGAAAAATCTGAAAATCAGTCCGGTCCATCATTCTAAAACTCAAAGAATAAAAATGTTTCATTTGTAAAGCGTAAAACTGCATTGCAAAATATGGAAATCGTTTAATATTCTCAAAATACGCATTTGTTTTCCATATCTAAAACGCTGTTACTTTCATTGATATCATTTTGTTTTGTGGACACCGGATAAATTATGATTATTTTGGGGGAGTACAATAACCAACTATAGCATAAATCAAGAGTCAACTTTACCCCACTACACAATAAACCATAGCATATAAGTTACATTTTTAAGCGTCAATCGTTGAGTAAGTTCTTTGTTGGCACAATATTGAGCATTTATTTACATTATTGTACTCTTTTCACAAATCGAATATTAAAGTAGCCGTTTGGTGGTAATTAGCAAACGAAATATGAAGTTTTATGTCCGATCGCACTATTATTAAAATTCATCATAGTAAACTATCGCTCCTCTTGAGTTTTCATGCAAGAAAACTGTAGCCCTCGTGCAAGTAAACTTTCGCTCTCAAGACAGAACCCTATCGCATTTACTGGAATTTTCAGCTGTAACGATATGATGCGGCATGACAACGATGTACCTAGGTTGCTAAATGCGAAAGACATTTTTTGTAAAAAGAACTGATGTTTTGATAATGAAATTATCACCTTAAACCATAAGTAGGTAAAATGCCTTTTAAAATATGTCAAATTTTAAAGTATTTTAATATAAAGGTATTTGTAATCATAATAATGCTCATGACTTAAATATTTCAACGTCAAATACTAATTTCTTTTAGAAAAAATTGTATTTTTTGCCTAAAAGCCACATTTTTCGTCTAACTGATTGTTTATTTTCCCATAATACATCTGGAACACACAAGTCAATTTCGCAGGGAATGCAAGTCAACCGTTTTTCCCTTTCGCACTTTCATGATTGTGGTAAGGATATATGAAATATTTTTTTAAAAAAAAAACTGAATTGTTTTGGCCTTTATAAAGATTGAGCGCAAAATGCAGACTAAATGTTCCCCTTAAATACCTTATTTTTTCATTGTCTGCCCTGTCCCACCCTTTTCATATGTTGCATCCCTTTCTATACCCCTTTTCAATGTTGTTCTTTGTATATTCTTCCCTTTTCATCCAATTTCTAGACTAATTTTTACTTGTTTAACCCTTTTAAATGTTGTAATAGCATTACAGCCCTTTTCAACCCTTTTTGGTATTGTTCCTTGTATTTTCTCCCTTTTTCATCGAATGTTTAATCTAATATGCTCTTGTATAACCCTTTTCATTTCTTATTTTATTATTTTCTACCTTATTTTCTAATTATCTGTACTTTTCATCGAATTCTTAGAGGTATTTCCCCTTTCCCGCTAGTTTTTTATCGTGTTGTCTGCTTTTGTCATTTTATTATTATCTCCCATTATAATTCATAATTATCTCGCTTTTTCTTCCAATTTTTAACGTGATTTCCCCTTTCCCGCCCAATTTCTATACTGTCGTCTACTATTGTTATTCTTCCCCTCAACCTATTTTATTTCATTACTATCTCCTTTTTTCATCCAATTCTCTGATTGATTTCCCCTTTCCCGCCTAATTTATATTGCGTCGTCTGCTATTTTTAGATTTCCCCTTTTTCTATCAAATTTCATAATTATCTCCCTTTTTCATCCAATTCTTAGAGAATTATTTCCCCTTTCCCGCCGAATTTCACTATTGTTGTCTGCTATTGCCATTTTATTATTGTTTCCTACCTAATTTCATAATCATTTCCCATTTTCATCCAATTCTTTCAGTGATTTCCCGCCTAATTTTTATAGTGTTGTCCGCTATTTTTTAGATTTACGAACATTTTCATCAATTGCTTAGAGTGATTTCCCTTTTTTGCCAAATTTCTAAAGTGTTTTCTGCTATTTTGAAATTTCTCAATATTTTTTTACCAACTCGTAGAGTTATTTCCCCTTTCTGTTTTTTTTTCTAGTGTCGCCTGCTATTGCCATTTTGTTTCTTAATTGTTTCCCCTTTTCAACCAATTCTTAGAGTTATTTCCCGGTTTTCTAAAGTACAGTCTACTATTTTTTTAATATTTTATTATTTCCACTTTTCCACATTACATCATAATTATCTCCCTTTATCCAATCTCTAAACCTTACCTTAACTCTATATTCATTTTTTTATATTTGAATGTTATTCTGTTATTTATTTCTAACTTTTAGAGTTGTTTTCATTTTTTTTTAATGTGATACTTTTTTTTCTAATTATCAAGGTTCCCAACACATACACCCGACCTCCATTCCAATTGGAGTGACGACGTAGATACACGGCATGGCGTCCGTTCAAGAGCTGAAATTCAACTGACATAATTTGTCGGTGCATGTTCTTTAATACATCTTCGTAGTGAATTTGCTTCTCATCGGGGAAAATGTGACTTCTAACACGAAGTTTGTCGGGCGTTTCTTGTTTCATATCCCATAACAAGTGTCCATGAGGTTCAGAAGTAGCATCTGCAAAAGCTTCTAACAAACAACTGGGATTTTTCGGGAACATCTGTTTAGCTTAACTGTGAATCTGTAAAAATCTCTTGGATTTTTAAAGACCACCATGTAATGGGCATTCAAACTGATAGTTCTATGATGTTTTCAAGGTTAGGTAATCCTTCATAAAAATCGACACCCTCTAAGGTGTCATATAGAAACTGATATTCGCCAAAAAACCAAAGAATATATTGAGCCGGGAGACACATCATGCAGCGAATGTTGGTCACGAAGCGTTTCACGAAATATGATTTTCCACTTCCGGTGGGCCCGACAATGACACTGATAAACGGATGAATCCATGACATGAAATGAGTATAATCAGGTTCATCGGCACACCAAAAATTCGTAGGGATTGTCAGTTGGCTTGATCCAGAGTTTTTCGTCTTCATTATATTGTCATCTGTCGTTAGTGCGATGATAGGTTTCAGGGTTTAGCTTTACGGGTGATCTCGATAGGTATCAGAGTATGTCTCTAGGTTCTGAGGGTGATCTCGATAGGTATCATATAGTTCTAGTCTCTTTGACATAATACTAGGGTGCTCTCTGTAGGAATCCAGATAGAGTTTCTATCCCTTTGACATAATACTAGGGAGCCATTTTGGGACAATGCTAGGGTATCCCTTCTGTTTTGGATTAACAGTTGATAAACACTGTGTATGGTTGTGTTCATTTTTTTAATTGTCATTACAATGCGTCTTTTCCAGAAAACTTGAATCCACATGTAGAACACGTTCTAGAATCCATCTTGTCTTCTCGACGGTCGTAGATGAACTACGAAAAATCTCCTCAATACGCCTTTATATAGTGTGAGGGTGGTGGTGGGAGTGGTGGTGGTGGTACATGTAGTTATAAGGTACCCGGATGGTGGTGATGATGATTTTAAGGTATGTTGATGGTGGTGGTGGTGGTGGTGGTGGTGATTTTAAGGTATGTGGGTGGTGGTGGTGGTTGGATAATAGCGTCTGGTGAAGGTGGTTATAGTGATGGTGATTAAAAAGCATGGTGGTGGTGGTTAAGGTACTAGATGGTGGTGTTGGTAGTGGTGGTGGTGGTGGTTAAAGTACTAGGTGGTGGTGGCGTTGGTTGGGTGATGGCGGTGGTAGTGGTGGTTTTGGTGGTAGTGGTGGTTTTGGTGGTGATGGTGGTGTTGGTATAATATGCAGTGATGTTGGTGGTGGTGGAGGTGGTGAGGGTAGGGACGGTTGTTTAAAGGATTTGGGTGTTCGAGGTGAGCGTAATGGTAGTGGTGAATAGACTATTTTCGGTATTTTGGGCCATCATAAAAACAAACTCTGACAATACAATGCCATCTTTTATTTACCCTAACATACAATCCTAGAAATGTCACAGTTCTGGATCAGGCACTTAAATGTCTCTTCATATCCACTGGTTTGGGTTCTGTAGCTACCTTCATCCGTTCAGTTTTGGTTCATTGTCTTCAAACACAGCTCGGGGCCTGGCTGGCCGAGTGTTTAAGGTAGTTCTACTACCTATACATCCACTGTAGTCTATCACCTCTGCGGTGTGAGTTTGCGCCCAACTTTGTACATTACAAAAAGTACACTCGACTTAAAATCGTAAGCGATAAGGTATTTCAGTTACCTGCCCCAGGTCGGTGGTTCTCTCCGAACCCCCGGCTTCCCTCACCACTAAAACTGACCGTCATGAAATAGCTGAAATACTGCTAAAAGTGACGTTAAACCTCGTATCAATCAATCAAGCAATCAAATAGAGCTATAATCTTCTTCAGCTCCGTCCATTCATAAGGAGTGAGGGTCACACCTGACTTGGTAGGAAACAAGGTCCATTCAACATTGGGAACAAAAAACTTTCTGACATACCTTTGACTGAGGTGCTTTGATGATGACGTAGATATCTTCTCCTAATTGGTACCTCCAATCCACTGGTTCACTATTTTTCACTCTTTTAATCAAGTCATCCACCAGGGCCCGGTTGTTCAAAACATGGTTAAAATTTGTCCAATGGATTAAAGTCTTATCCAGTGGATAAATTTTATCCGTTGGATAAATTGGTTGTTCAAAAGTTGTCCAGTGGTTAAAATTGCTTGGTTAATATTTGTCCAATGTCCAAAGGTGGGCTAACTGTTATCCAGCAGTTAAACATGGCTGAGAGATTACTGTTTGGCATATACTTAGACCTTCTTGGTTATACAAATGTTGTGTTAAAAGAAAATATAGTTGACACAAGAGGGTACAATTGGACTAAACAAAAAATTAATAAATATAGTATCAGTAGTATATGCCCTCGTGAGGAACAAGGATTTAAAACATTTGCCAAATGTCCATGATAGATATTGAATAACGAATGGATCCTACGAAATCTTAGAATTCCCATATGTTGTCGGGGCTATGGATGCCGGGAACGCACCTTAAAAACTATCAAGTACCATCAGAAATCAACATACATGTATGTTTTCTGAATAGAAAAATTATTCCATGTTATGAATGTTCAGGTTATTTGTGACCAAGTTATATCTGTGTAATAAATAACTAAATACCGAGGTTACTGTGAATTTACTTTCTGCATATGCGCACTTGACAACTTATGTCTCTTCAGTGCAGATAAAATCTAAACGTTTTGAAGACCATATACTCAAAGATATTTAAAAACTGATAGAGAACAAATAATCAATATGATCTAAATGTAAAGCCAAAATTAGCTAAGGACAGAGCTATGCATGAGGGAGATACTCCTTAGTTTTCAACATAATTTACAAAAATTAACTATGAGAACCTTGTAACTTACCTGCTAAATTATTTAAGAAATAAATTACAAATAAAACAAATTTTAAAGGCAAAAATGATAAAGAAACTAGCAAATTCTACGATGTCAATGCTATATCCAGTGTAAACAAAATCCAAAGGGTGCTTTCTATCACGTCCGTGTTGGCGGGTCGTATTTCGGTTCGTTTACGTTATAAATAGGTTATGCTGTTTCGACATATATGAAATTTCATTCTTGGACCATACTTCTACTTTTCAGCTTTATAAAAATTTCTCATTGGTGTGTAAGGATGGGCAGACGGGGAATAAAATCAGCTTTGGTATTTCTTCATACATGTCCATGTAAAAATAACAAAATACCGAAATTACTGAAAATTTACTTTCTGAATATGGCCAATTCGACAATTTATTTTTCATCAGTCACAGATAAAATCAAAATTTGGGAATCCAGAAACCAAAAGATTTACTAAGGCTGATAGAGAGCCAATGACCAAAAGGATCTAATTCGAAAGCCAAACTCAGATAATAACAAAGCTTTGCACGATTAAGATACTCATTAGTTTTAAACAAAATTTTCTAATTTAGATATTGCAAGATTCGAAATAATCGGTTTTCAAGCTTGCCCTGAAGTACTATTATACTTTTATTGTTTCTACTCTTTTATTTTGCTATGTGTTTTTTTGTAACTTGATGTTATATTTTACATTATAAGTTTATCCCTTTTAACAGGTCACATGCTCATGTATCTTGTTATTTTGCTATTATACTAATTGGCTGATGAATACCCTCGCGGACTAACAGTCCATCAAGTCATGTAGCAATATCAGTAAAGAAAGTTCCAACATATCTGTTTCGGCCAA
>MJUU01012341.1:15981-32624 GCA_002080025.1 Modiolus philippinarum | reverse complement strand
GCAGACGTGCCACTTTGAGAAAATCATATCGCTGCATAAAGTGAACTTCAGGTAATTATGAAAATTCACAAAACGTTATAATGGCCGCCTATGGAAAATATTTAGTGGAGTCTGACCACAAAACAATGTCAACAAAGGTATTTTCTTTAATAAGAAAAGCCACAAATATCCCCTTGAAGCGATATTCCGTATTAAACTCACTGCAATCACTGGAACTCAATGTCCAGACAATGTGAAGTCACGAATTTTCTTTTCTCACTTCGTGAACCAAACTCAATTAATCTACAGGCTACCCTGCTCTCGCAGCGCCAGTGTTGTGACTCCGATAGACTAAGGTTTACAATAACTCAAATACTTAAATCCTATCTTACCTCAGATATTACGAATAATTACTCCGAACACAGTTTGTCCAGTTTACACAACTCCCGCCATAAACCACAGGCAACACACACACGAAACTGGTACCCAATGTGTACCATACACACAACAGTGGTTCTACGATGGTCTGTACTCCGGGAACCAGTCTAATACATCAAAATACCGTAATCCAAATGATATATATATAGCGGCAACGGCCGTAATACCCAACTACACTACAGTATAGTACATTAAAGAGAAGATAACAAGAAATACCTACAATAGCTGAAAATATCAATTACATGCCACAATCCACCAGGGAACTACACAAGAAAAGCACCAATAAAAACAAAAGACAAACGTAGAGAACGATAGGAACTCGGGATAGCCGGACTTGGTATCGGCACTAGCAAGAGCTAGCGGTAGCGTTATTTAAACCGGTTTATGGGTATCCAATACAGGTAGATTACTAACTCCAAGACCACAATACTGAGAAGGAATGAATAAAACAAAGCGTAATTTAGAGAGATTGTGCAAGGAGTGCTCGTCGCTAAACTGCCGGCTAGTTTGAGGAGCCTAGTCTGCAGGTAAAACATTGTCGCATTATGGAAGAAAAATCAAACTTAAAACTCCCTGAGGGATTTGGTAAAAAACCTCATGGATTTCAGTAGACATCGGCAGTATCAGTGAGAGGCCAGTGTAATCTTAAGGTCATTGGATCCAAAAGCCAATTTAACGGATTTATGCACAATATCATGTCAGTATTCCCTATTACGTAAAGAATGTAAGTTAATCCCAGTTTCTCTGGATTTTTGTATCAGTAACAACATTTCAGTACAAACGGATTGAGAAATGCCTATGTAATAAGCTGTTTGCGAGTGAAACCATATTTAGATAGCAAATGTTCATATCTTCTATAAAACTTCTTAAACATGTTTAACAATTTATTAAACCTGTAACCTTGTCGTAAAAGTTTGAATGTGACAGTAAAGTTACGTCATTAAAGTCGTCATGAGTTGAACAGACGCGTGCAAATCGAACTGGTTGAGAAAAGGGAAATTAGAAATAGTGAAATCAAAATCATCCCTTTAATCATAAATTTTAGTTTTAATTTTACCGGAGTCAACGATGATAGTAAGATCGAGAAATTAGCAGTATTTAGAATCATTGTTTGCTTTATTAAGTTTCAGTTGTACTAGGTAAATGTACTATTATTTGTCATTCTGTGGAAAAATATTCAAGTTTGACAAAAAGAAACGATTTTCACAGAATTATACAACTGAGAAAGTATGGAATATAAAAAAATAATCTTAGTAAGACTTTTTTTCAGAATTTTTATCTGTGATTGAAACGGAATAGAATTCTACATAGTATTAAAAAGACTGTCCACAACTTCATGATTGTTATTGTATAATTTAATATTTTCGGTTATATAATGATGCTAGTTGATTGAAAAGAACAATAAAAGTGGCGAGGTGGTATTGAATTAATTATCATTAATTAGTTATTTTACATAAGTTTTTTGACGTAATCAAGTCTTGAGCCACAATAAAATTGTGTAGGTTTTATTCCTTTGTCGAAAATTACCATGGAAACCAATGGTTTCCATAGTGTTATTATGATTTTATAATGGTTCTGTATGAGTTTCTTTGAGACCATGGAAACCAACGGTGTTATTATGATTTAATAATGGTTCTTGGTAATCGGTATGAGTTTTCGTTGAGACCATGGCGGACATATATTAAGTTTTTTGACGTAATCAAGTCTTTACCCACAATAAAATTGTGTAGGTTTTATTCCTTTGTTGAAGATTACTATGGAAACCAATGGTTTCCATAGTGTTATTATGATTTTATAATGGTTCTGTATGAGTTTCTTTGAGACCATGGACGAAATATTTTTATCATTTGCTTTATGCCAGAATACGAAAAAAATATTTGCACAATGTATATAAAGCCACGCCTGCTCTGTCAATCAGCTTCTCAGTGCAGCACAAAGAATTCAACATCTACAAATACCACTTATTTTTCTTATAATAATATTTCCCGATTTCTTGAAAATTGATTTTTATTTCTCGAAATTTGCTCTATCAAATTAATTCATTACCGATAGAAATAATATAAGAAGGTTTGCTTCTGTTGAGTTGCTACGGGACACTTTGCGCAATGGAAGGGAGGGTTCTTTTGAAATGCCTGTACCAAGTTACAAATGTAGGACCATTGCGGTTGATAGTTGTTTGTCAGTGCTTTTTTTGTCTGTGTTGTCTTGTATATCAACTATCATAATTTATCAGGGCATTCAGAAAAAGAACACAGCTTAAACATAAGATACATGAATTGTCACTAACATTTAACTAGACTTTGATCTAAAGGAATCTTTAGTTTTAAAAATAGTTCAAAGTAATGCAGAATTTCCAAAACTTCCATACTTCTGTCCTTAGCTGAACTTTGGCTTCTCTATTTAGATGTTTTTGGTTATTTGTTCTCTATCAGCTTTTACACGTTTTTGGTCGTTGGACTTCCAAATGTTTTGGCTTTATCTGCACTGATGAGACATAAATTGTCGAAATGCGCATATGCAGAAAATAAATTAACAGTAACTTCGGTATTTTGTTATTATGTATACTAGCTCCTAAATCTAATTCCCAAATAACTAGATTTTGGCATTTAAACTTCCATAGGTAAGAAACTCCCTTCTCGCAAACTATTAATTTCTGGTATACAAACTATATATACAGACAGATAAAAGTAATTCTGGTCTTTCTGGAGTAACTCAGTATTTCTACTAACATAACAAAAACAGGTTTGAATATGGAAAAAAAACTTTCTCATACCAGTTATTCTCGATATATGATGCTAAAAGTGCCATTTGTTAATCCAGTTTGATAAAACATTCCATTCCAAAGTTACGCGTAAACGTGCCATTTTCGTTATTTCAAATTTGACGTTACGCGTAAAAGTGCCCTTATTATGCGCCCCTCTTTTTACAATTTCTGGCTGGAGCACTGGATAAATGTATGTTTTCCACCTTCTACCTTGGTTTTGCTGATCTTTTAGAGAGAAAGCATGTACCATGGATTTTAATTGGTTTTCTGAATGACATTTACCAATCAGCCACCTAACAGATCTTTCACAACATCAATTTTTATTTAGTTCTGGGATCAACATTTCACTGAATTACGACCTGTCAGTGGTGTCAGTTGCTGCTGAGTTGATTCCGGTCACTGCCGCGATGGAAAAAAGGGGGTAACCATAAAACTGGTTTAACCCACCATTTCTTTTGAAATGGCTTACCAAGTCAGGACTATGGCACGCGATAGTCACAAAAATGCGGTATACCTAGTATATCGAACGAAAACTAGGGGTTTTCGTGCGAAATACCAGGTATACCGCACGGTAACTAGGGTTTTCCGGTCGGTATACACAGTATTTAGTCGAAAACCATAGTTTCTGATTGAAATCGAACGGAAACTAGAGTTTCCGACGAAAAACTCTAGTTTCCGATCGGTATCGGAAATTCGAGTTTAAACCGAAAACGCTATTCATAGTTTTAGCCAAATTAGAAACGAAAGACGGAAATCACTTTTTGGTATTAAACGCTCGTCCAATGAGAAACGGAAACCGGTATTCAGAGTTTAATACCCAAACAAAATCGTTTATTATTCTCTCTCTTTTTTTTTATTCAACTTTCGTCATTAGAATTAATGATATGTATTATGAAATTATAAGTAAATAATTAAATAGAGTTGTGTCTGTGACACTTTTCGGGCGCAAATGGGTATCAGATTCGCGGGTTATAGGAGGATTTGATCTCGACTGTCTATATTCATTTTAAAAAGTTGAAAGTCGTGAATATCGCCACTTTAGACTTACTTAAAAAGATAATTAAACAAATCTCTGCAGTAAAGATTTTTATTTTCATATAATTTGACGTGTCTGAGACATATAATTAAATGTCTCTGGATGTGTACTCTGTTTCGAAATCAAAAACGCATGAATTTTGGCATAAAATATGCATGAAAATAGATAATTTGATTAGTGGTAGAAATAACAAAAACTCAGTCTTAAAACATGATCAAAACAATTCAGTGTTTTAAAACTTTTACGTCGTCTTATCCTTTCGAAGGAGTTTTATAGTTCGCGAAGATAAAAATCTTATGGAAAGGTATGACAGGTAAAATTTTAAGTTTATGGTTTAAACCTGGGAAATAATATAACAGTCCCAGTTTAAACTTACTCGATTACTCTTTAAAAATGACAAAAACAATTAGGTGTTTTGAACTTTTTACTTCATGGTATCCTTTGAAGAGCGTTTGATATGTTGCAATTTTTTTAATCGCCAAAAATTCATCAAATTTAGCAAAAATAAGTATGAAAAGTAAAATTTTAGTCAGCAGTTTAATCTTAGTCCTTAAAAATCCTTATATCCTTTGGAAGGAGTTTTATAATTCGCGAAGCAAAAACTTCATGAATTTTAGCATTAAAAATGACATTAAAAATAACAAAATTTTTAGTCTGCGGTTTAAACCAACTCTTTAAAAATGACAAATACAATTAAGTGTTTTTAAAATTTTACTTCATTATATCCTATCGAAGGAGTTTGGTATGTTTACTTTTCATACCTATTTTATGCTGAATTTGCTGATTTTTTTTTTATTTCGCAACATATCAAACTCCTTCGAAAGGATATTATGAAGTAAAATTTTCCAAACACTGAATTGTTTTTGTCATTTTATAACTGACCCGAAAGCCTAATATTTTTTCAACCTTCCAATATCTAAAATTTTGTAAATTTTATTGAAAACTAAGGAGTATCTCCCTCATGCAAAGCTCTGTCCTTAGCTGATTTTGGCTTTAAATTTAGATCACTTTGGTTATTTGTTCTCTATCAGTTTTTAAACATCTTTGAGTTTATGGCCCTCCAAACGTTTAGATTTTATCTGCACTGATGAGACATAAGTTGTCGAAATGCGCATATGCAGAAAGTAAATTCACCGTGACTTCGGTATTTAGTTATTTATAAGAGTTGGTACTAAACATTTTACCCTTCATGCTAAAATTCATGAAGTTTTTTGCTTCACGAATTATAAAACTCCTTCCAAAGGATGTTATGATGTAAAATATACAAAGCACTGAATTGTTTTTGTCATTTTTCAAAAATTAAACCGCTGACTAAAAATTTACTTTTCATACTTATTTATGCTAAATTTGATGAATTTTTTTTTCACAACATATCAAACTTTTTCGAAAGGATTTCATTGTGTAAAATTTTCAAAACACTTAATTGTTTTGACATCTTTAAAGAGTAAGTTTAAAACATATTTTTTTTAAATTACTTTTCATACCTTTAAAATGCTAAATTCAATGAAATTGGAAAACTGAAGTAAAAATTATATAAAAATTAAAATCTGTCCTGTAGAGATTTGATAAATTAAATATTTTTATAACTAAATCTAAATCTAAAACGGCTATATTCACAACTTTTAACTGGTTAAGGTGCATATAGACAGTCAAGATCGAATCCTCCCATAACCCGCGAATCTGATATTCTATAATACTTTATCCTTTCGAACAAATATTACGAAGGAACAAATAGCACATGGCAAAGAGTCATAGGCACAACTCTGTTTCATTATTATATCAAAATACATGTAATAAATAAAAACTAGAAAAACTGTGAGCAACTCTAATATACACCCCCGCTCCCCCATTTGATAATCAATCAAATCAAATTCTGAAATAAGAAGTTGCACATCTATGCACATTATGTCACAAAGATCTTGTTAAAGTTTCATGAAAATCTACATGTATTCAGCGGTTCAAAAGGAGTAGTGGATAAGAGATGGGTACCCTCTTGTAATTTAATGGCTAATTCCATGTTTTGCTATGAAAAAACCAAAAAATCAATTAATAAGAGAATACCGAAGTTACTGTAAATTTATTTTCTGCATATGCGCATTTCGACAAGTTATGTCTCATCAGTGCAGATAAAACCAAAACATTTGGAAGTCCATTCACCAAAAATGTGTAAAAGCTGAAAGAGAACAAATGACCAAAAGGATCTAAATTGGAAAGCCAAAGTTCAGCTAAGGACAGAGCTGTGCATGAGGGAGATACTCCTTAGTTTTAAACAAAATTTTGTAAAATTTAGATATTGCAAGGTTCAATAAAATCGGTTTTCGGGTCAGCACCGAAGTACTGACTACTGGGTTGGTGAATACCCTCGGGGACTAACAGTCCACCAGCAGAGGCATCGACCCAGTGGTAATAAAAAATAAAATACCGAAGTTACTGTAAATTTATTTTCTGCATATGTGCATTTCGACAACTTATGTCTCATCAGTGCAGATAAAACCAAAACATTTGGAGGTCCATTCACTAAAAATGTGTAAAAGCTGATAGAGAACAAATAACCAAAAGGATCTAAATTGGAAAGCCAAAGTTCAGCTAAGGACAGAGCTGTCCATGAGGGAAGCACTCCTTAGTTTTAAACACAATTTTGTAAAATTTAGATATTGCAAGGTTTAATAAAATCGGTTTTCGGTTTTAAATCATATTCGGAAATAGGAGGTGTATATTTACATTCCGTCAAAAAGACTGTGTTAAAGTTTAATGAAAATCTATATAGTGGTTCAGGAGGAGTAGCGGATAAGAGATGGGTACCCACTGGTAATGTAATGGCTATGTCCATATTTTGCTATGGGAAACCCCAAAAATTAATCAAATCAAATTCTGAAATAGGAGATGCACATCTACATTCCGTCACAAAGACTGTGTTAAAGTTTCAAGAAAATCTATACAATGGTTCAAGAGGGGTAGCGAATAAAAAAATGGGTCCCTCAGGTACCCACTGGTAATGTAATGGCTAAGTCCATGTTTTGCTATGGGAAAACCCGAAAAATCAATCAAATCAAATTCTGAAAACGGAAATGCACATCTACATTCTGTCACAAAGACTGTTAAAGTTTCATAAAAAATATATGCAATGGTTCAGGAGGATTAGCGGATAAGAGAAGGTTACCCTCAGGTACCCACTGGTAATGTAAAGGCCAAGTCCATGTTTTGCTATGGGAAACCCCAAAAATCTATCAAATCAATTTCTGAAATAAGAGGTGCACATCTACATTCTGTCATAAAGACTTTGTTAAAGTTTCATGAAAATCTGTGCAATGGTTCAGGAGGAGTAGCGGATAAGAGATGAGTACCTTCAGGTGTAACGGACGGACGGAAAGACGGGGGTATAATTACGAAAGTTGAATAAAAAGAGAGAATTATAAGCGATAAATAGAATAAACGATTTTGATTGGTTTAATTAAACTCTGAATACTTGTTTCCGTTTACCTTAAATATCAAATAGTGATTTCCATTTCTCGTTTCTCATTGGTTAAAACTATGAATAGCGTTTTCGGTTTAAACTCGAATTTCCGATATGACCGGAAACAATGGGTTTTCGTTGGAAACCCCTAGTTTCCGTTGGAAACCCCTAGTTTCCGTTCAATTTCAATATTGACGAAATACTGTGTATACCGATCGGAAACCCCTAGTTATCGTACGGTATTCCTGGTATTTCGCAAGAAAACCCCTAGTTTTCGTTCGAAATACTAGGTATACCACATTTTTGTGACTATCTCCTGCCTTCAGGACCATTGCGGTCGACGATTTTTCTGGTGGTTTCCACCTGACTTGCCTTTTTTGCCTCATTGACGTTGGCTCTTGACAATTCTGTTCAGTAGTTTTGTTATTAGCCCCAATCAAAACATTCTTTAATTGCCATTCATTTAAACTTTTGTAGGAATTCACTTAAGATAACAGTGAACATGTACAATTGCAATAAATTACAATCACAGGCCACAACCAGCAAGAGTACTGCACTAGAGTAGCAAAAATGAAAGACAAAAGACCAACATAAATACTCTGTTTAGCTGGACTTTGTATCGGCACTAGCGATTGAGTTAAACCGGTTCACGGGTGCCCAGATTTCCCTTTTCCTCACCCCGTTTAAACATAGCATAAAACATACGAATAACAGTTTTTGTAACATTGTCAGTGAAATTAAACAACTTTCGTATCTTATTAAGAAATTATTTTTGAGTCTTTATCACCAGGCGTAACGGTAGATAATGATTATTTTTTTTGCACGACTGTCATTTCTAAACAAATGTACGTCCTATATGCATTTAGAGATACTTAGCAATATATTTATGTTCACTCTTTATATTTACTTTGCAGGAAAAGGTGATTTGGATAGAAAGCAGATTTAAAATAAACAAGGCCACTGTGAGCCTTTTGCTCACGTTTTATACCCCAATATCAACTCCAGTTGCTCCTAATAACCTACACAAGTTTGATATGTATCTTACAATAACATATTGCCATACAAAGTTTATAATCAAATTTATCATTTACAATTGTAGAGAAAAATTTAACCAAAAATGTCAGTCAGTCTTGACAATAACATGTTCTTTACAACACATAATTTAGAGGTCTCATATAAAGCTTCAAGGTAATCCAACAACCTGTAGAAGCTGCAACTGCATCGAAAAATTTATTTTTCATTACATTTTGTTACCAAGTCCATATTTCGTCTACTGTAAATACAAATCTGACGGGGTTTAAAATAAAAGGGATATTTTCTGTTATCATATAGAGACTTCATGCCAACTTTGAAATCAATCATCCCTGTAGTAGCTTGGAAAATTTTGACGAAAGAAGCACGTTTCCCTACATTTTGTAACAAATTCCACATTTCGTCAAACGTTAAACAGGTTCAAAATTGACAATAAAAAGTTCATTCACGATAATTATAGAGGCTGCATATTTAATTTAAAATTAATGCAGGAGCTGAGACTTATCAAAATTTGGATAATTTGTGACGGACGAACGGAAGGACAACATGGACAAGGTGAATGCAGTGTAACCCACCCTCTACCGAGTTTGGGTATAAAATCAATAGATATTTATAAACAAAAACATACTTATAACCCTTTTGTAACATTTTTATTAGAACTAAACAACTTTTGCATTTTATTGATTAAGGGAGTTCGAGTGTCAGAATTTTTTGTAATTAGAATTTAAATGCTGACATTCTGTTTTGAAGAACTTTGATGATAGAACAACAAGTGCAAAAATTAAAAATATAAGAATTTTTGAGAAATAAAACGTCAAACTTTTGGCGGGAAACAGTTTTGTCTAGAGTTTTCCTTCAATTTCCATTAGTTGTTTATATGCCTTAAAATATATTAAAATATAATAGGAAGTTTATAAAATTTAATTCATTGTCTGTTTTATGCATTTTAAAGTGACCTATGACCAAGAAAATACTATACATGTGCAAAAAAAATTAACCCCTATTTAAATGGATAAAATCCAAGGATATCGATGGCTTCTGAATTCTGACACTCATACTCCATTAAGTAATTACTTTTGAGTCTTTAACACCAGGCATAACGGTAGATATTGAACGTCAAATTAATGTTTTTCCTCGACATTGGTTTTTTTTTTGTTCTCTATCAGTTTTTAACATCTTTGAGTTTATGGTCTTCCAAACGTTTAGATTTTATCTGCACTGAAGACACATAAATTGTCGAAATGCGTGATTACTGCAACGAAAAATTTATGTCTCACTACATTTTGTTGCCAAGTCCATATTTCGTCTACAGTAAAATCTGACAGGACTGAAAATAAAAGGGATATTTTCTGTAATAATTAAAAGACATCATGCCAACTTTGAAATCAATCACGCCTGTAGTAGCTGAGAAAAATTTGAAGAAAAAAAAAATTTCCCTACATTTTGTAACCAAGCCCACATTTCGTCAAACGTAAAATAAGTACAAAATTGATAATAAAAGGTTCCTTCTCATATAGAACCTGCATATTTTATTTAAAATCAATCAAGAATTTGAAAATGATAAAAAATGGGACATTTTGTGGACGGACGAACAGACGGACAAGGGGAATGCAGTGTAGCCCACTCTCTACCGAGTAGGGGTATAAAATCATTAGATGGGACGGCGGACAGCTATTGAGGGAGGAGGGAGAAAGGGAGGCGGGAGGCGGGAGAAGAGGGGGCGGGAGGGAGAAGAAAAAAAAATGAGGGAGAATTTTTGATGATGTCCCTTTAGAAATAGATGTGTTTATTTAAAATCATCCAAACCCACTCAAGACTTAACAGTCCAAGACCGGTCTTTCTGTCGTATTTCTGGTGTATTACCATGGACTGACTTCATCAGTGGATGTCCCTGAACTTTCTTTAATTACATTATTTTTCAATATAGTAATAGTTTAGACCATACACCGGGAACTTTTTTCAAAATATATCCCCATTTTTGGGTAACAGTTTTTTGTTTATTTATTATTCTGGAACTTATGAAAAATACCATCCTCTCTCCGTTTAGGGTATAGATTTTAGTTATTTTACATGATAATTTTGCAGTATTAACTAGCCT
This sequence comes from Modiolus philippinarum, assembly GCA_002080025.1. NCBI lineage: Eukaryota > Metazoa > Mollusca > Bivalvia > Mytilida > Modiolidae > Modiolus > Modiolus philippinarum. Next base: position 21,823 of record MJUU01012341.1, on the reverse strand, counting down.
ATGCTTTGTCAGGTCTAGTAAGGATTTCTTGCAGATTTTTATGCCTTTTGAAAGAAGAGAAGATTCTCACACACTCTGTGTTTTGTTGTATCAGATTCCAGTGTTTAATAATAGCCCTTTTTAATTGTTTGACAGCTGGGTTATATCTCGATACTGGTACCAAAGGTCTGGCACTGCTTTTTACTCCGTCCATTAATAGGGTTTTCTGTCTAAGTGTGCAGTAGATTTGATAGCCTCGTCGATTTCGAATGCACCATAATTTCTTTGTAAAAGCTTTCTTTTGAAAAAAATCAATAATCTGTATTCGTTGACATTCTTGATTTGTATTTCTAATGTGGCGAATGATTTCGCCTTTTATGTTCTGTCTAAGTATTGGAATGTTTCCGTTTTTTTAATGTAGGTTTTTATATCAAGAATATCATTTAACAAAAATCTTTCACCCTTATAGATAAGAGTGTCCAAGAACGAGACATACTCTGCCGAAATTTCATACGTAAATTTTAGATGTCTATGGGCACAGTTTGCTAGACGAAAAAGCTTTTGAATTTCATCAATTGTACCCGAATAGCATATGATACCGTCATCTCTAAATCTTGCACAAAATGATATATTGTGCCTATGGGGAAATCTTTCCAATATATTTTCTAAGATTTCAAACATTCTGATGTCTGCTAATTCGGGCGAATATGATCCACCCATTTGAACGCCAATTTTTTGTCTATACACTTTATTCTGAAAGGTGAACTCGTTTGTTTTTTAACAACAGGTCAAGAATATTGAGCATATCTCTTTTTGGAGGTACTCTAAAAGGATATGAACTATAATCAATATGGTCCAAACTTTTACTGACCGCTTCCATTATTTCTTCGTACTCTATATTTGTGTACATTGAACTTGCGTCAAACACAATTAATAAAACATACGAAGGTAATCTTAAATTTTCAAATTTCCTGATAAAGTGTTTTGTGTCTCTTACATAAGTATACTGTCTTCTGACAATTGGAACTAAAATAGTATCCATAAAGCGCCCAAAGTTTTGTAAAGGCGTGCCACATAAAGACACGATTGGTCTCCCAGGAATAATATAATTTTTTCTCACTTCCATGTCTGCTTCCATTTTTACGCAAAGATCTGTGGGAATATTATGTATTTTTGGAAGCAGGAAAAATTTTCCTAACTTATTATGTGGAAGGTCTGCCGTTAGAAATTTATATGTAATTTCATCTATTTTTTTCGAAGCATACCATTTTTCAAAAACTTTGCTAACAAATGCAGAAACATGCTCCGTTTCACTATGAAACATTTCTTTACAATATGTGTTATTACCTACGTGTCTTAAACCTTCGGCGATATAATTCTCTTTTTGGAGAACACAAAGTGTAGAACTTTTATCAGATTTTCCGACAACTATTTTGTCGTTATTTTTCAAACAATTCAAGGCTTGAGTTTCATGTGGTGTAAGATTAAAATATTTTTTCTTAACTTCAATTTACTCAATTCATAGCGTGTGGAAAACAGATAATTTTCCACTGTTTCACAAGAATACTGTGGATTAAACCCAGTGCTTAAATAAAACGGATGTATTATTGTATTTTTGCCATCATCAAACAGATATTGACAGCGCATTTTCCGTTCGAACTCGTCGAAATCTCTCAACAAGTTTTGTCTTACTCCCTTGGAGCTTGGGGAAGGAATAAACCTCACACCCCGGGAGAGTAAAATCCATTCATTGTCCGTTAAACTATGTTGTGAAAAAATTTTTTTTGCAATAATTTTGCAATAAAAGCACCAAATCCCATCTCTGTACTGTTTAATTCGGGTCTCAAACAATATTTCTCTGTAATTTATGTTTACACACAAATATGCAGTGTTTTCGTAATTTTTTTTTACTTCCACATAGTCGTCATGACATTATGATTCGCTGAGTATCGTCAGCTTATAGTCTGATTCCATGTAAACGGGTGTTTCGACTCTTATTTTTAATTAGCGGCGAGTCTCTTCAGTGGCCTCCGCTTTTGTTTGCATATTAGTTTATTTATAATTGTATTTTACACACAATATATGTTGTGCTTTTATTGCAAAAAAATGCAACCGAAGAGGCGGGAGAGGGAGAAGAGGGGGCGGGAGGGGGAGAAGAGGGAGGGGGAGAGAGGGGGGCGGGAGGTTTGAGATGACATCACCCTGTCCACCCCCACTTAGATGTTAGAATTGTTTTTACTTTGGTATCAACTAATATTGTATTAATAAGTGTGAACCGAATTATGTTATATCACAACACACTTAACTGCAGTTGCAGTTGATATACAATCTAGTTGATCTCAGCAGATTAAAAATTGATATTTTTTACTATCTGCAAAATACTGTTGCATTTTGGAAAAATGTCAATTTCAATATATTGTTATACGTATTGATCCATATAATATAGGAAATGTCATTTACAAAATAATCCCCTAACAGACTGTTTTTCAATAAAAAAAAAGGAAAATAAAACAATCCTTGAATTTATCGAAGCAAATTTTTAAGGGACCGACCATTTAACCTGAAGGGGGGTTATGGTTTTTTTTTCTGGACAGACCATAGCGCCCCCCCCCCCTTTCAAGTTAAATGGTCGGTCCCTAACTACGAAAATAACGTATGGAAGATCTCATTACGATGATTTTTCATTGATTCATTTTCTTATCGGTAACAGAACAGGTAGCTAGCAACGCAAAAAATGTAGTTAACATTTCACTGCATAAAAAACCGCTGCTTGATTTTGTAGAATATTTACTTCAAATTTAGACCCGCGAGAAAAAATACTTCTGTTTCATAATTAATAAGGTTGTTTTATTATTATCTTTACACTTTTGTATGAGAGTTCTTAGATGTCGTCTTAGGCTTCGTCCCTCCTCTTACCGATTTTGATTTGGGTTTTAATTTCATTATAGAATTGTTGCATTTTTGCAGAAGGTGCGCTTTACATTCAGAAACTTGAAAAATTCCTGAAACTTTTCAGGGCCCCTCATACTTTGAATTCCTGCCTACCATCAATCATTTGGGAATCTTTTTGACTTAAAACAAACATTTTACTCAATGTATTTTTCGAAAAATTATTCCAATGCACAACTTTCCTTAAACTCAAAAGACATTATTGAATTTTTGATTTACCGTTTGCTCGAATTCTATTTTAATTAAAAGTTATAGTAATAATGGATTTTATAAAATTGTTTTCAAATTTTACAAGAAAGTCCGTAAACGTCCGCTCTAATTTACAGTGAAATTATTATTTCTATTTTTTAAAATTAAATTATTCCGTTTTATTAGAACCATATACGTAGGCCTGGGGAAACAAACGTATCGAAAATGATACTGTTTATAAGGATCGAGCACTCAGGACTAGCTCCATAAATTCAAAATTACGTTTTGTCTTATTTTCTTTTCAAGAAATTGGTTTTTGGAGTTAGTAGTCTTCCTGTTTTGGGTTTTATTTGTATGTTTATTAAACTATGGGGAAACGGGACAGAGAAAGGGGAGGTTTTGGTACCAAGAAACGGTGTATCCCTGCCGCTAGCTTTTGCACGGGCCGTTACCAAATCTGGTTATCTTGAGTTCTCATCGTTGTCTATGTTTGTCTTTTATCTTTTTATAAATGTTTGTCTTGTGCAGTTCCCTAGAGGACTGTAGCATAGGGTTGTTATTTTCGGTCATTGTATATGTTTCCTGTTATCTTCTCTTTATTTATGAAATTATTAATCAGTGATTAATACAGATTAATTCTAAGAAGATCGACAGCATAATTGTTCGTTCCTAGATTGTGGCATTAGGTTGTGATTTTCGGCCCTGTCGTCTTTCCCTTTTTAATGTATTGTATAATTTGCTAATTGCATTCATATGATTATTCATTTGAATAAAAGCAATACGAAAAGTGTCGAGATGGACAGATGTCTTGATGTTGTTGTACTTTTTTCTATTTATCCTAATTGGTTATTATACGTTTGTTTGACGCAACCCGTTTTTTGAAGCACAATGAAATTGTCGAAGTGTTAGTAAAAATATCATGTTTTCTTTTGTTGAAACCCACACCAGAAAACAACGGCATTATAATGATTTATAACTATTTACATAAACCACCATATCCAGTACTTTTCAATATAGTATACATGTACTTATGTTTGAAGCAAAACCTTAATCGATTCTGCAGCACCAATCTTAAATTTCAGTTTGAAAATCCGAAATAATTTTTACGTTTTTTAACAAATCACTTTCTAAAATATCAAAATTATTGAATTAAATCACTGTAAAAGATCAGTTTCGGGGATTGTGTTGAGATCTTAAACTCAAACAAATATTTGTTAGAATGTTATGCATAACAAACTTGGCCTCATATGAGAAAAGAAAGAGATCAGCTAAAAGTGGCGGGCAAGTTAGTTCGGAGGGGAATCCTGATTTCCTGTTGAAAATGTGGCCTCCACATTCAAAAAAAAATTGTCTATCAAATATTCCAATATTTTGATTACGTCATTCTCAGTTTATTTCTTGTTTGACTCAGTGTGGCTCTTTACAAAATAACTCAATCATAACCACTTCAAACCAAAGGTTCCCAATTTGTCCGATGTATGGAGTAGTAGAACAACAATTACTAGTGACCTAATATCTAGAAAGATAGATTCATACAAGAAAGAAAAGGTTACTACGCCACATGATAAAACAAGCATGAGCAAGAAATGGTAGTAAAACAAAACAAACAGATGTCTATAACAACTAGCGGTATAATCTAGCGAAAAACTATATGAAGTATCGCAAGAACTTGGTAGGGATCCTTGAGTTGAGACAGGAGCTACCAAACTAAAAATAATCCCAGATAAACTATTGCTGCAATTGTATGGAGATAAGAAGAAATCTTCAGAACTTGTTAAAGAGATTTTAAAAGATTTATGTTTTGATAATGATGCTGAATATTGAAATATTGAACACATAAGGCCTGTTCACTTTTATCATGGTATACAGTGAAATGAATATGGTCTCAAGTTTTATGTCAATCGCGTTATTAAAGTTCTTAAAACCCACTACATCGCAAGAAACAGAATAATAACGCTTTTATTGTTGTTCTTCATCTTGAAGTCACCATGAGGCATTCAACAATAAGCTATGCTCATACCTCATAGTAATTTCAAGACGGCCCCAAGCACCGGTTTGAGCGAAATTCATTGCTAGATGTCGAGCAATGCTACATCCATGCAGTGCATCCATGACTTTGTACAATGGATGTGACATCGGTAACCAACATAACATTGACTTGCAAAGTGTTCTTACAATATGCAGGAGAAAATTGACAACAAAGATGGGTAAAAGATATAATTTTAGAGAACCTTTTCTCTAATTCCTAGCAAATTTAACAAACGCCTGACCTGTATGATAAAAATATTTATCGTCTTTAGTGAGAGAAGAACTCGCGTGGAATTTCCCGTCAAATTTATTCGGAACCTAATCCTCGGTGTTTTACATAATGTCATAAGAGAAACCTTTACTATATTGGCAGTGTTTGGCATCGCACAATATCATGTTCTTCTTTCATAATCGATGATGTTGCTATACCAAACCTATTTAGATGTATTTCAATTGAAGTTTCATGTTTAAGAAGGCTTGATATCATAGTCAACGGAAATTATGTCCTTAGCTAGCTTTCAGTAACTGCGATCATTTGTCTGGACAGTACCTGTGCGTATTGCCTTCATGTTTCATATACTTCATTGTAAGGGTACTCGTCTTGATAAGTTAGAGTTTTTTCTAGTTTGTTTTTTACTTAGTCTTTTTGTGTATTAATTTTTTAGCCATTCACCACACATAGGGGAGGGTTTGGATC
>MJUU01012341.1:0-11106 GCA_002080025.1 Modiolus philippinarum | reverse complement strand
ATAAAAATATTTATCGTCTCTAGTGAGAGAACAACTCGCGTGGAATTTCCCGCCAAATCTATTCGGAACATAATCCTCGGTGTTTTACATAATGTCATAAGAGAAACCTTTACTATATTGGCAGTATTTGGCATCGCACAATATCATGTTCTTCTTTCATAATTGATGATGTTGCTATACCAAATCTATTTAGAAGTATTTCAATTGAAGTTTCATATGTAAGAAGGCTTGATATCATAGTCAACGGAAATTATGTCCTTAGCTAGCTTTCAGTAACAGCGAGCATATTGTCTTCATGTTTTATATACTTCATTGTAAGGGTACTCGTCTTGATAAGTTAGACTTTTTTCTAGTTTGTTTTTTACTGTGAGTCTTTTTGTGTATTAATTTTTTAGCCATTCACCATACATAGGGGAGGGTTTAAATCCAAGAAAAGATTATCTTTGCGCCTGTCCCATATCAGGAATATGTTGGTCGTTGGCTTGTCCTTGTCTTCTTATGAAATTTTAGTTTCTTGATATTTGGGTGATTGAATGTGGTTTGTTTCCATTGATTTAATCACTGTTTACCTTTTTGGGGCCATTTAGGGGCATGCTATATGGTGTGAGGTTCCTCGCTGTGTTGAAGACCGTACGGTGACCCCTAGATGCTATGTTTTGGGTCGTTTTAACCTGGATATGGGATGTTGTCTCCTTGACATTTATTGCATTTCGTTTCTTTTTCATATCTATACTACAACTTAAACAAGTTAATCATGAAATTTCCCACATTTTCTTAAATAAATTTTCAAACGTTTAAAAATTCGGCAAGCCTCGTTTTCAAACATTTGCAAAATCTTTTTAACTCGATGTGAGAAGTTCAATAATCAAATTAGGTCTCATTGTTGAAATTATATATTCTGCACATAGTTATTTTGATTTACAGTTGATAAACCAAAATTTAGCATAAACAGAGACGAGATTCAATACAGAAAAATGAGAGGATATGAAGTAAATACATATTAGACAAAGTCTATGTACAAATAAATGCTGCAACCAAGCAAAGGAAAAGGCCAAAATTGGCATTCCTGTATAAATAAAATAATGACTATAGTATATAGGATGACCATTACACTGCTTCAAAGGCTAATATTGCAGTTTAACAAGAGTGTAAATAAAGAATGTTCAGTTTCTGAGAGTGACGCAACATGTTGGTTTGAATACGAATTATCCCCTTTTTAAAAGTAAGCCAATTATTTGAATTATTTTTTTCTTAGCTTTACGATGAATTTGTTTTATTTTGAGTGGTTTTTATTTGCAATATAGATCAATTATGCAACTAATATATCTGCATTAACTAAGAGTGCTAAATTGATGGTTTTACTGCAAAGTCTTTTATATCCAATAGATATAAAATTTTCGTCGGAATCAAATATCGTAGTCCAAACCTTTAAAACACGAGGCTTCATTTCGTGTATTGCACTGATAGGATGTCTCATGTGCTGGATCTAGCCTACTTGTTCGGTATTTTTGGTAAAGGGTACTTCTTTATGACAAAAATAGACCTTTAAAGATACTGAGCCTTCATTCTATGCTGTTTAAAAATGTCAGAAACTGATTAAAAATCCAAAAAGCTGGAACGTAACTTACATTCTTTACGTAATTTGGGATATTGACAAGATACCGTATAGCGGGTTATTATCGCGGGTCTAAAATTTCGCGGATTTGAGTGCAAAATGTATGCAAAAATTTTAGCGTTTTAAATTTTCGCGGATTATCAAAGATCATATATATATTCTATGAATACGTTAAATATTTGAGGAATTTATTTTCGCGATAAATATCCACCCGCGAAAATACGCGAAAATTACCCGCTATACGGTACTCTACTTGCATCCGTTAAATTAGCTTTGAGATCTAGTGACCTGAAATTTTTACATACATACTGGCCTCTCACTGATACTGCCGATGTCTACTGAAATATATAATGATTCTTGACCAAATCCTGCGAGAAGTTTTGAGTTTGATTTTTCTTCTGTAGTGCGACAGTGTTTTACTAGCAGACTAGGCTCCTTTAGCTAGCCGGCAGATTAGCGGCGAGCATCTTTCAAAATAACGTTTTGTCATATTCTCTCCTTTCAAGATTGTGGTCATGGAGTAAGTATTTCTACCGGTTTTAATCGTATTTTTACTTAACTATAGGGAAACGGGACAGATAAAGGGGAGGTTTGGGTACCCATAAACCGTTTTAACCCTACCACTGGCTTTCGCTAGTGCCGGTACCAAGTTCGACTGTCCCGAGTTCCTATCATTGTTTACGTTTATCTTTGGTTTTATTTGTGTTTGTTTCTTTGTAGTTCTTTAGCATATTGTGGCATGTAATTATAATTTTCAGCCATTGTAGGTGTTTTCTGTTGTCCCTTTTATTTCATTTGGATCTCGATAAATTTTAATTGCTTTGGCCCTCTCTTGCGATTTTTTTTCTTGAATAATAGATACTATAACTAAACAAGCCGAAGACATCTAGATTTTTATGTTATCAAGGCTGCGAGTACTGAATGGAAAATAACTTAGAGATATTTTAGTAAAATAATAAAAACATTGTTGCAAATAGTTAAAGCGTTGTTGATTATATCATTGGGAATATAGATCTCCTTTCAATGTTCACTTCATGCAGAAATAAAAGTTTATAGATATGATATTGATCCTCATTATGAATGTACATTTTTAAACATTATAACTAGTCTTAAATCTTACACGTATATGTGGGATTCTGAAACTGGAAAATCAAAATAACTGGACTGTCTTTCAAATAAACAAGTAAAAGAAAAATACTTTCAATGAAAATCAGAAGGGCGGCACCATAAAATAAAAAAAAAACACACACACAAGAAAAAAATTGTTGAAATAATGTTTTTCTTCTTATGACATTTTTTCCCAAATTTTTCTAAAAACTAAGGAATATCTCCCTGTCGTATAAATCTGAACTTAGATCATTTTGGCTTTTAAGTAACTTATTTTTCTGTATTTGTTCTCTAACAGATTTAACAAAGTTTTGCTTCATGGTGTTTGAAATGTTTTTGACTTGATCTGCACTGAGAAGACATAAGTTGTCGAAATGGCCATATGCAGAAACTTAATCTGCAGCAACTTTTGTACTTTGTTACTTCTATGAATAATTCGTCACAAATGAATAGATAGTTTGACAACTTGCTTGCATGCTTGCTAGTCTATCATGTCACGGTAATCCGGAATTCGGTGTAAAACAAAAAATTCACTCAATGTATTTTTCGAAAAATTATTCCAATGCACAACTTTCCTGAAACTTAAAAGACATTATTGAATTTTTGATTTTACAGAGTTACCATTTTCTCGAATTCTATTTAGTAATAATTGGATTTTATAAAATTGTTTTCAAATTTTACAAGAAAGTCCGTAAGCGTCCATTCTAATTTACAGTGAAATTATTATTTCTAATTTTTTAATTTAAAATTATTCGTTTTATTAGAACCATAAACGTAGGCCTGGGGAAACAAACGTATCGAAAATGATACTGTTTATAAGGATCGAGCACTCAGGACTAGCTCCATAAATTCAAATTACGTTTTGTCTTATTTTCTTTTCAAGAAATTGGTTTTTGGAGTTAGTAGTCTTCCTGTTTTGGGTTTTATTTGTATGTTTATTAAACTATAGGGAAACGGGTTTATCCCTGCAGCTAGCTTTTGCAAGGGCCGTTACCAAATCTGGTTATCTCGAGTTCTCATCGTTGTCTATGTTTGTCTTGTATCTTTTTATAAATGTCTGTCTTGTGCAGTTCCCTAGAGGACTGTAGCATAGGGTTGTTATTTTCGGTCATTGTATATGTTTCCTGTTATCTTCTCTTTATTTATTATTGATACAGATTAATTCTAAAAAGTCGACAGCATAATTGTTCCTTTCTAGATTGTGGGATTAGGTTGTGATTTTCGGCTCTGTCGTCTTTCCCTTTTTTAATGTATTGTATAATTTACTAATTGCATTCATATGATTATTCATTTGAATAAAAGCAACACGAAAAGTGTCGAGATGGACAGATGTCTTGATGTTGTTGTACTTTTTTCTATTTATCCTAATTGGTTATTATACGTTTGTTTGACGCAACCCGTTTTTTGCACAATGAAATTGTCGAAGTGTTAGTAAAAATATCATGTTTTCTTTTGTTGAAACCCACACCAGAAAACAACGGCATGATAATGATTCATAACTATTTACATAAACCACCATATCCAGTACTTTCCAATATAGTATACATGTACTTATGTTTCAAGCAAAACCGTAATCCATTCTGCAGCACCAATCTTAAATTTCAGTTTTAAAATCCGAAATAATTTTTACGTTTTTTAACAAATCACTTTCTAAAATATCAAAATTATTGAATTAAATCACTGTAAGAGATCAGTTTCGGGGATTGTGTTAAGATCTTAAACTCAAACAAATATTTGTTAGATTGTTATGCATAACAAACTTGGTCTCATATGAGAAAAGAAAGAGATCAGCTAAAAGTGGCGGGCAAGTTAGTTCGGAGGGGAATCCTGATTTTCTGTTGAAAATGTGGCCTCCACATTCGGAAAAGAATTGTCTATCAAATATTCCAACATTTTGATTACGTCATTCTCAGTTTATTTCTTGTTTGACTCAGTGTGGCTCTTTACAAAATAACTCGATGATAACCACTTCAAACCAAAGGTTCCCAATTTGACCGATGTATGGAGTAGTAGAACATCAATTACTAGTGACATAATATCTAGAAAGATAGATTCATACAAGAAAGTAAAGGTTACTACGCCAAATGATAAAACAACAGCATGAGCAAGAAATGGTAGTAAAACAAAACAAACAGATGTATATAACAACTAGCGGTATAATCTAGCGAAAAACTATATGAAGTATAGCAAGAACTGGGTAGGGATGCTTGAGATGAGACAGGAGCTACCAAACTAAAAATAATACCAGATAAACTATTGCTGCAATTGTATGGAGATAAGAAGAAATCTTCAGAACTTGTTAAAGAGATTTTAAAAGATTTATGCTTTGATAATGATGGTGAATATTGAAATATTGAATACATAAGGCCTCCTCACTTTTATCATGGTATACAGTGAAATGAATATGGTCTCAAGTTTTATGTCAATCGCATTATTAAAGTTCTTAAAACCCACTACATCGCAAGAAACAGAATAATAACGCTTTTATTGTTGTTCTTCATCTTGAAGTCACCATGAGGCATTCAACAATGAGCTATGCTCATACCTCATAGTAAGTTCAAGACGGCCCCAAGCACCGGTTTGAGCGAAATTCATTGCTAGATGTCGAGCAATGCTACATCCATGCAGTGCATCCATGACTTTGTACAATGGATGTGACATCGGTAACCAACATAAAATTGACTTGCAAAGTGTTCTTACAATATGCAGGAGAAAATTGACAACAAAGATGGGTAAAAGATATACTTTTAGAGAACCTTTTCTCTAATTCCTAGCAAATTTAACAATCGCCTGACCTGTATGATAAAAATATTTATCGTCTCTAGTGAGAGAACAACTCGCGTGGAATTTCCCGCCAAATCTATTCGGAACATAATCCTCGGTGTTTTACATAATGTCATAAGAGAAACCTTTACTATATTGGCAGTATTTGGCATCGCACAATATCATGTTCTTCTTTCATAATTGATGATGTTGCTATACCAAATCTATTTAGAGGTATTTCAATTGAAGTTTCATATGTGAGAAGGCTTGATATCGTAGTCAACGGAAATTATGTCCTTAGCTAGCTTTCAGTAACTGCGAGCATATTGTCTTCATGTTTTATATACTTCATTGTAAGGGTACTCGTCTCGATAAGTTAGACTTTTTTCTAGTTTGTTTTTTACTGTGAGTCTTTTTGTGCATTATTTTTTTAGCCATTCACCATACATAGGGGAGGGTTTGGATCCAAGAAAACGATTATCTTTGCGCCTGTCCCAATCCAGGAATATGTTGGTCGTTGGCCTGTCCTTGTCTTCTTATGAAATTTTAGTTTCTTGATATTTGGGTGATTGGATGTGGTTTGTTTCCATTGATTTAATCACTGTTTACCTTTTTGGGGCCATTTAGGGGCATGCTATATGGTGTGAGGTTCCTCGCTGTGTTGAAGACCGTACGGTGACCCCTAGATGCTATGTTTTGGGTCGTTTTAACCTGGATATGGGATGTTGTCTCCTTGACATTTATCGCATTTCGTTTCTTTTTCATATCTTTACTACAACTTAAACAACTTAATTATGAAATTTCCCACATTTTCTTAAATAAATTTTCAAACGTTTAAAAATTCGGCAAGCCTCGTTTTCAAACATTTGCAAAATCTTTTTAACTCGATGTGAGAAGTTCCATAGTCTAATTAGGTCTCATTGTTGAAATTATATATTCTGCATATAGTTATTTTGATAATACAGTTGATAATCCAAAATTTAGCATAAACAGAGACGAGATACAGTACAAAAAAATGAGAGAATATGAAGTAAATGCATATTAGACAAAGTCTATGTACAAATAAATGGTGCAACCAAGCAAAGGAAAAGGCCAAAATTGGCTTTCCTGTATAAATAAAATAATGACTATAGTATATAGGATGACCATTACACTGCTTCAAAGGCTTATATTGCAGTTTAACAAGAGTGAAAAGAAAGAATATTCAGTTTCTGAGAGTGACGCAACATGTTGGTTTGAATACGAATTATCCCCTTTTTAAAAGTAAGCCAATTATTTGAATTATTTTTTCTTAGCTTTACGATGAATTCGTTTTATTTTGAGTGGGTTTTATTTGCAATGTAGATCAAATTATGCAACTAATATATCTGCATTAACTAAGAGTGCTAAATTGATGGTTTTACTGCAAAGTCTTTTATATCCAATAGATATAAAAGTTTCGTCGGAATCAAATATCGTAGTCCAAACCTTTAAAAAACGAGGCTTCATTTCGTGTATTGCACTGATAGGATGTCTCATGTCCTGGATATAGCCTACTTGTTCGGTATTTTTGGTAAAGGGTACTTCTTTATGACAAAAATAGACCTTTAAAGATACTGAGCCTTCATTCTATGTTGTTAAAAAATGCCAGAAACTGATTAAAAATCCAAAAAGCTGGAACGTAACTTACATTCTTTACGGAATTTGGGATATTGACCAGATACCGTATAGCGGGATATTTTCGCAGGTCTAAAATTTCGGGGATTTGAGTGCAAAATGTATGAAAAAATTTTAGCGTTTTAAATTTTCGCGGATTACCAAAGATCATATATAAATACAATGAATACATTAAATATTTGAGGAATTTATTTTCGCGATAAATTTCCAACCGCGAAAATACGCGAAAATTACCGGTACTCTACTTGCATCCGTTAAATTAGCTTTGAGATCTAGTGACCTGAAATTTTTACATACATACTGGCCTCTCACTGATACTGCCGATGTCTACTGAAATATATAATGATTCTTGACCAAATCCTGCGAGAAGTTTTGAGTTTGATTTTTCTTCTGTAGTGCTACAGTGTTTTACTAGCAGACTAAGCTCCTTTAGCTAGCCGGCAGATTAGCGGCGAGCACCCTTTGACCCTTCTTTCAAAATAACGTTTTGTCATATTCTCTCCTTTAAAGATTGTGGTCATGGAGTAAGTAGGTCTAGCGGTTTTAATCGTATTTTTACTTAACTATAGGGAAGCGGGACAGATAAAGGGGAGGTTTGGGTACCCATAATGGCTTTCGCTAGTGCCGGTACCAAGTTCGGCTGTCCCAAGTTCCTATCATTGTTTACGTTTATCTTTGGTTTTATTTGTGTTTTTTTCTTTGTAGTTCTTTAGCATATTGTGGCATGTAATTATAATTTTCAGCCATTGTAGGTGTTTCCTGTTGTCCCTTTTATTTCATTTGGCTCTCGATAAATTTCAATTGCTTTGGCCCTCTCTTGCGATTTTTTTTCTTGAATAATAGATACTATAACTAAACAAGCCGAGGACATCGAATTTTTATGTTATCAAGGCTGCGAGTACTGAATGGAAAATAATTGAGAGATATTTTAGTAAATAAAGCATTTTTGCAAATAGTTAAAGCGTTGTTGTTTATATCATCTCTTTTCAATGTTTTTGACTATTTATCACTTCATGCAGAAATAAAAGTTTATAGATATGATATTGATCCTCATTATGAATGCTCATTTTTAAAAATTATAACTAGTCTAAACCTTACACGTATATGTGGGATTCTGAAACTGGAAAATCAAAATAACTGGACTGTTTTTCAAATAAACAAGTAAAAGAAAAATGCTTTCAATGAAAATCAGAAGGGCGGCACCATAAAATTTAAAAAAAACACACACACAGAAAAAAAAAATTGTTGAAATAATCTTTTTCCTATGACATTTTTTTCAAAATTTTGCTAAAAACTAAGGAATATCTCCTTCTAGTATAACTCTGACCTTAGCTCATTTTGGCTTTTAAGTAAGGTATTTTTCTGTTATTTGTTCTCTAACAGATTTTAGAAAGTTTTGCTTCATGGTGTTTGAAATGTTTTTGACTTGATCTGCACTGAGAAGACATAAGTTGTCGAAATGGCCATATGCAGAAACTAAATCTACAGCAACTTTTGTATTTTGTTACTTCTATGAATAATTCGTCACAAATGAATATACAATTATGGCCCGCTGTTAAGGGCAACATCCAGATTTGTCAACCCGAGGAGGGAGTTGTTTCCCTAGGGCTCTGTCCGAGGGAAACCACCCCTCCAAGGGTTGACAAATCTGGATGTTTCACGTCAACAGAGGGCCATAATTGTTTTATTATATTTTTAACTCTTTCATTAATTCCAAATGAAGGGGTTGTATTATCGTTTTAATCTCACAAAGGAGACTGATATACTCTGCTAGTGCTTTTTAGAATCTACAAGGTTGTTTCTCTCTGTGATGTCATATCCGGTTTGTTCGGCGGGAAACAATAGGGTTGTTCCCGCAGTCATGTCATATTGAGGTTGTTTGCTAAAACATCTGAGTCATTTTGAAGTCACGTGATTACTTTCATCCAATTAGATCTTTTCTTGCTTAGTAAAATATAATAACAATTGTTGTCAGCTCAAACGGTTTTAGATCAAAAGCATCAAATCAATTTGCTATGAAAATATCCGAGGAAACAGCAAACTCATATCATAGTAGGAGCAAATACTTTCATTTGATAAAAAAAAATAGAGGATAAGGCCAAATTTAAGCAAAAAGTTAATATAAAAAAACGCAAAAACAGCTTACTCCAAAAGATACAAAGAATACTGAAATGTTTTAAGGGGTACGAAAATAACCTTTGGAAATAACAAATCTATAAATCTTTAAAGAAATTATCTTTACTGTAATAGAAAAAAAGTAGGGAAACGGGGAATGTGTCAAAGAGACAACGAGCCAAAGGGAGTAATAACAACTCAAAGCCACCATAAGATCTTCAATGAACGGTGAGGAAACCCCACACCCAACGGCAGGTCGAAGTCGGCCCCTACATAAAGAGTAATCAAGTTCAGAGAAATAAACATCATCCTAAACTCCTACAGAGTAAAGGTAGAAAACAGACAAGACACACAAATGCATAATAAATTTCCTGACTTAGGACAGGCGCAAATCTGCTGGGTTAAACCCTAACCTTTCCCCTAGCCAATGTGATAAATCATAAAAACAATAATGTAACAACGGTAAAATTCAGTTAGCAGTTAAAAACTATTTTAAAAATCAGGTCAATTGTAAAAGTATTAATGAAGCAGAGCAAACCAATGGAATGCACCTTCCATATTTTGTCCCGTGTGGTGTCACCACTGCACTATCAGGTTTTGTTCTGTGACGTCGTGATACCGGGAAAATTCACGCACAAGAAACAATATTTGAACATGCGTGAAATACCACTTTTCCCGCGAGTAACCTGATAGTGCAGTAGCGACACCAATCGGGAAAAGCAGGAAGGTAAATTCCATTAGAAAATATTGAAAAATGTTGTGAATATCCAGAAACAACGCATTGTCTCATAACCTGTTGAGAAGAAAAGCAATAGGGTTTGTAAGTCTCGTCCAATTTTGGAACTTCCGGGCACGTAAGTTGTACCCGGAAGATGCATTTTTAACAAAAATATATGACCTTTCAAACAAAAACTTTGAACGTCATAATCCTTATACGTCATATTTTGGCGGGAAATGTTTTCAAATTATAATTTTATCGTGATTTCTCGGTGTCACATGACGAGACTTACAGACCCCATAAAGAAGTTAAAATTTGGTAAGACAGTAGACATGATAAAATTCTGGAAAGAACTCTCAAATATAACGAGCAAGTCACATATAAATCATATCAGTCCAATTCTGAAGCCTGTATCTGAAACCAAACTGAAGAAGCATTCATTTATCATAAAGTCTAGTCTTAAGGATGTAGTAAGGTGAAATTAAATAAATCTACGATTTTAAATTGATACCATAAATTGAAAGAGCATTGTTGAAGGAATAAAATCAGTGAAAAATATTGATAAGGAATGAACCTTCTTTTCAAGATATTTCAAATTTTAAAAATTGGCGGGAAAAGCTGCCTTGGACTTTTACCTTAGTATAACATGGAAACATTACTGATTTCTTTCACATGGAAGGAAAATCTACAATCTAGTGAATTTTTGCCTTCTTACCTTAAATGACCTACTGAAAACTTTGATGAATAAAATATTGGGTGTAATGGGGCAAAATATATTACATAGTATTAATGGGTAAAATCCGAGAAATCCGAATGACATTTAGGAAATTAAAAAACCTCACCTTACTACATCCTTAACAATGACAGTTGTTTTTTTTTCACTGATAGATAACAAAATACCGACGTTGCTGTTAATTATTTTCTGCATGGAATGTCGATAAAAGATGCTAAGTGTTATATTAAATACAAGACTTGAAATTTTTTTATGATAAAATTTAATGACTCCCAATCCGGTTTCAGAACAAACAGTATATTTACTTTGTGTAAAAACAATAAAGACAGTATGTATGCTTTTAAGATCTATAAAACTCTTTAATTTACTACCAAGAAATCGAGTCTTTTCTTAATTATT
>MJUU01012340.1:29688-40349 GCA_002080025.1 Modiolus philippinarum | reverse complement strand
ATCCACCCTGTTTGAATGTTTATATCCGTCTCCACTCTCTCCTGGAACTCGGGAATGCATTTTTTCTTGCGGATAGTGCTAGAGCTGTGCTATAAGTGTAAATCAACCCTGTTTGCATGTTCATACCTGTCTACCCCTCCTTTTTTTTNGGGGGGGGGGCGTACGCGGGTGAACCCACCTATGAATCCGCGCCTGATAACTTGTGAATCCAACTTATTTACATGTTTATACCCTTCACCTTAATTGTTACATATTCGTTTTCTACCCTTACACTATTTAGAGTAATTTTTCAATGGTATATAAGTGACAGTTAACATCTTCTTTGTTATTTGTAAATTCAATTTACTTCCGCGTTCTATAAATAATAACGCAATAATAATAACGCTATATCCATGATATCGAAAATAAAAAAAAAATATGAATAAGGAATAAGTAACGAATAAGGAATAAGGAATAAGTAACGAATAAGTAACGAATAAGGAATAAGGAATAAGTAACGAATAAGGAATAAGGAATAAGTAACCAACTTGACGCCAGAATGTTTTCTGTAATCGGAAGTCTAGTATCTGTATTATTTTTTAGCCGTTTCATACCTTCTAATAGTTTTGAACAATGAAGTTTTTGTTCACGTCTTGAAAACCTAAGATTTTGCATTTGTACCCTATTGCAAGAATATATAATTTTGCAATATTAGCAGATAAACCTTGTAGAGACATGTATGCAATAAACTGAACCACTGCGTCCAGGCTGGGTGGCCATAATTCAGGGATGTTTTGTTGTATATGAAAACGAACAAATGCAGGCAAGCCCGTTTCATACGACTTCAGCGAGTTTTTGGCACAGGAACCTTCTAGGAGTCTGTTAGTTTCAAGTTCAAGATCAGACTGAGAAATTGGTCTGAAATTTTCTCTGGGATTGCTTTCTCTTCTGGTGCAAGCCTTCGGAATCTTTCCCATTCCTGTCGAGAGATAGAGTCACTTATTTCATTACATTTACCTTGTACGTGCTGGCTTCTGAACACTATATTATTCTGTAATGCGTAAAGTACGAAAGGCCTAATTAAGGCCATTACACGTTTTGACTTGGATGTTTGCTTATTTATGATTTCTACTAGGGCCATGTTGTCAATAAAAAACCTGATTTTTTTTTGTTCCTGAGCTTTTTACCCCATACAGCTACTGCGAGTACAACTGGAATAAACTCTAGAAATGTGATATCTCTAGATACCTCAGTTTCTTACCACTTTTTGGGCCAAGACAAGTAAACCCATTCTCGTTCTGTAGCAAAATACGCACCACATCCTACAGACCCACAACTATCAGAGTAAAGACTCAGTACATCGTTACTCATCCATTCAGATTCTGGGAAGTATGTTTTCCCATTATAAGATTGTAAGAATGTCAACCAAACTTTGATGTCCTCTTTAATGTCTTTGTTAAGCCGTTTTGCAATTTTGCTTTCGTGGTTAGATCGTAAAAAGGTCTGTTAAATGCCCTAGCACTACGGATTGCTTTAGAGAAAAGTTCAGTGAACCCACAAGAGATTGTAAAGTTTTCAGAGTTATTTTATTTTGTTGTAGTAAATACTGGAGATCTGCGACAAGTGCATCGACTTTTTGTTTGGGTTTCAAAGCCTAAAAATGTAAGAACTGTGATAGGACCTTTTGATTTTTCTGTTGCAATAGGAACACCTAATTCAGTGGTAATTTGTAAAAAACAGTCCCTTAGTATCTGGCATTGATTTGATTGTGCTTTTCCAGCAAAAATGAAATCATCTAAATAATGGTCCAAAGTGTTCAAACTAGATTTTTAGCTCACCTGGTCTAAAAGGCCATGTGAGCTTTTGCCATCACTATGCGTCCGTCGTCCGTCCGTCTGTCAACAATTTCAAAAATCTTCTCCTCTGAAACCACTGGGCCAAATGTAACCAAACTTGGCCTGAATCATCACCAGGGTATGGCTTCTCAAAATTGTGTTCGATTAGGCGGTAGGTCAAACAACATGGCCGCCGTTGCTAAAAATAGAACATAGGGGTTAATTGCAGTTTTTGGTAAATAACTCGAAAACCGTTACAGATATCAAAAATCTGGCATGAGGTAAAAATGATCAGCCCTGTAATTTTGAAGAAAATCTGAAACCCATCTCGGAGTTATAGCCCTTTTTACGTTAAATTTTCAAAATTTTTGCATTTTTTATTTTTTATTTCAAAAAGTGTAACAGATAGAGGTGAAGTGTAAATTGCAAAAATGTTCAGCACATCAAAGTCTACCCACCTTGAAATTTTGAAGTAAATCCATAAACCCTTGTAGGAGGTATTGCCCTTTTTTCACCGAATGTTAAAAATTTTGCATATTTTTCATCTTATATTTCTAAAACTATAGAAGATGAAGGTCAAGTGTAAACTGATAAAATGTTTGCCATGCTGTGGCGACTTCGAAAACTGATGTTGAAAATTGTTCCTTGACCGCTATTTTCAAAATGGCTGCCCCCAAAAAGGCGGGAAAATTTCAATGAAATTTGGTTTCCAAATAGATCTTGATGTTGCGACTTCAAAACTGGTGTTGAAAATTGTTCCTTGACCGCCATTTTCAAAATGGCCGCCAAAAAAAGGCGGGAAAATTCAACATTGTCCGATTTCAATGACATTTTGTTTCCAAGTAGGTCTTGATGTCACAACTTCAAAACTGATGTTAAAAATTGTTCGTTGACTGCCATTTTTAAAATGGTCGCCAAAAAAGGCGGGAAAATTCAACATTGTCAGATTTCCATGAAATTTGATTTCCAAATAGATATTGATGTTGCGACTTAAAAAACGATGTTGAAAATTGTTTGTTGACTGCCATTTACAAAATGACGTCTCGACTTCAAAACTGGTGTCGAAAGTGGTCCTTAGCAAGAACGTTTTTTGTCAAAAATAAGCCAAACAAAAAATACAGTAAAACATGATCAGACTTTAAAAACAGTTCAAGATATCGGAGGTGTTCAAGCTACAAAAGCTTTAGAAACTGAAGATCAACTATATAACTTACAATGTTTCCTTGATTAAGGCAACTGAAAGCCAGGTGAGCGATACAGGCTCCTGGCAGCCTCTGGTTTCTGTACCAACCAATGTGAAAAAGTAGAACATTTTTCGAAATAGTTGCAAGAGATTGCGCACCCCATTGGTAATCACTTGTCGATGTAGTATTTGTTTTCTAATTTAAAACCTAAAAGATCGAAATCCCCAGGATAAACGGGTAGCAATCGAAATGCGCTTTTGATATCAACAACGGCCAATTCGGCATGGGGCCCTAGTTCTGAAATCATTTCAATAACCTTATCGAATGATGTATAATTAATGCACTGTACAAAATGTTTCATCGACAAAATCATTTATACCAGAAGAATTCGGATATGAAAGATGGGTAATAAGACGCCATGACATCCCGTCCGACTTGGGTACAACGCTTGGGTTACTAGCATAATACGGGACTTTCGAGATAGGAACTCTCGTGTAATTGAAGGCGGAAACGATCTCCTCAAATACCAGTGAGAAGTATAAACGGAATCCTGTCCTATTGAATATAAATATATACCACCTAAAAACAAACTATATATTAAATTGAAGTGTACTTATAACTTGTCCTGCATGACAATTATTTAACTGAATTTTAATTGACGAAAAATAATTTATCTGAAGCTCTACAAATCGATTAAATATAAATCACCCTTAGCTTAACAGTGTTCATTAATTAGTGATTCCTTCTCAATGTATAGACGATATTCCACTTTCAAATTTTTGGGTAATTGTCGACATCTTACCCCGAATCTACTGGAAACTAGTACCTGACGTCAGTTGAGCGTAATCTAGGAATTCTCCTATTTATTTTCTTGACCTAAAATAAATTGGTTGCAAATGACCCGCCTGGGATAAAATGTTGATTTATGACATGTTCGGCTTTTTTCCAATCATAAACACCTTTCATATGTTGATAGAAGAATTTATTCCCTTTGCCCTCATACAGCGGGACGCCATTTTTACCCCGTTTGACCTCTTTGACCCGCCATTCTAATACCCGGAACGTTCAGGAATTGGACTTTTGGAAGAACGTTTATTGATGTATTGATTTTTTACGAATAATACTAGATTGGTTTCCGGAGTGAACACGACTCAAAACTTCCGTATTGCTTGAAGATTTTCTTTTGCTTCGTCTCATGTTCATTCAAGGGTGATCTTTGTGATGTTTCGGAAAAAAGTTCCTTCGGTATTCTACTGCCATTGTTTTATCCAAGGCTTATCGTGTTTTTAATCTGTACAATTTCTTAACCTGTAATAGATTATGTATCGGCAAGTCGGTTCGAAAGATCATTTTCATGGGCTACTTAGAATCATTAGTATCTTCAGTAAGTTGGATATAATGTAGTTGTTACACCTAAAATATTCCATTGCACATTCCCATAATGACTTTCTTTATTGGTTCCAAATTAGAAACTGATTCTTAGTTTCTTTGGATCACCATTTCAAAGTGGTGCATGGTAAATAGTGTCTATTATACCCCAACCTTGTGAAAATCAGACCATGTAGATTTGAATGGTATCTGTCTTCAATCTCGATTCATCTTTGACATACTGTTTTTATTAACATTTCTTAGCGTTCCTAAAATTTTGATTGCCAGATGATTTGGTCAACAACTGCAGATTCATACAACAATCAAAAATAGCTAATAATGTATATCATTCATACTATTTTTTCATATTTTTTTTTCAATTACTCTTCTTTAACCTGTGATGCTAATTTCGAGAAAAAAACTACCCTAGCAGCTTAGACTGTTCCACGTCGCCATATCGCCGAGACCCTTGTGGACGTATATTAGCGGGGAATCTTAACATCATTGTAGATAAAGAAGTGAGACAATTCTTTAGAAAAGGGCCTAAACATCGCCCACCTTAGAAAATAAACTGGCAACCATGTTTTGATATAATTAAAGACCCTTTAACCAATTATTGTAATAAAAAAATGGTGCAAACGAGAAAGTGCAGACAAGCATGCTCTAAATTTGTTTAAAGATTAAATTATTACTAAGGTCACCCACAGAATAAATTTTTATAAAGATAATTATGTTGAGTCACCTTCTAAGCTGTCTGTAAATAGAATTAAGTCAAATTGAAAGATCTTCGTAAAAATATGTGTTTGTACCTGTTGACAAGGCTTATAAGAACGTTGCTATTGTCTGAAAGAAATAATACTACATCGATGTCTAACAAGTCAGATATTACAAACCTACCAATTGGGACAAAAAACGCTAACAAAACAACATTATAAGGATACAGAAATGCTTCCACCTAAAGATAACATCTTACCTACCGTGTACCGGGTTCCTAAGCTTCACAAAAATTCCTTCAAACATCGTTTTATTTCGGCATCTAGTTAGTGTTCTACTACTAATTCATCCATCCATTTAACTAGTTCACTTTCTTGTATAAAGGAGCTGGTTATTAAATACTGTGAAAAAACTTATCAAAACTCTGGTGTAAATTACTTCTGGAGTGCAAAAAGTCTATTGAAGTTTTAGATGAACTACAATCAATTCAAAGACCAGTCTCATCTATCGACAGTTATGATTTTTCTACGCTTTATACTATTCTTCCACATAATTTGATTAAATCCAAATTGGGACAACTTATTAAATGGCATTTTAAATGTTTCGGTCTACAATTCATTTGCTCTAACAAAAAGCAAGGATTCTTCTCAAATATTAACTACAATAATCATTGTTCCTAGACATGTGACGATATGATCAATGCACTCAATCTTTTGCTGGACAATATTTTTGTTCGTTTTGGCAACACTATTTATCAACAGGTCATAGGTATATTCCATGGTTACAAATTATGCACTTCTTATTGCAAATATTTTTCTTTTCTGTTACGAACCAGACTCCATGAAAAAACTTCAAAACGGAACCATACAAAACAGTGATAAATTTATTTCTATTTTCAATGATAACAGCTGGTATATTGACGATAACCTTACTATTGATAAATCCAGTTTTTAGATTATGTAGACATTATTTACCCGCAACAACTGAAATATAATACAGCTAACAATGATTCCAAATACTGCTCTTTTCTGGATCTAACTATCATTAATGACTCTGGTAAAATAAAAACTAAAATATATGATAAACGGGATGATTTTGATTTCACAATTTTCCTTTTATTGACGGCGCCATTCCTCTAGCTCCGTCCTGCGGGATGTATATTTCTCAACCGAGTTTGTTTTGTTCTACTCTTGACGATTTAATGAACATGACCTTACTATCGCAGCCAAACTTTTATAACACGGTTACAGATTTCATAAGTTGTTGAATACATTTAAGAAGTTTTGTTATAGATATGAACATATGATATCTAAATGTGGCGTTACTTGTAAACAGCTTATTACTAAGGGCATTTCTAATCCTCGTTTTTACGGAAGTGCCAGAAACTGATTAAAATCCAGAAAAGCATGGACGTAACTTATATTCTTTTGAGAACGGTCTATTACGTAACGAATGCAAGATATCGACAAGACCTACTGACCGGAAAATTTTGCACACACACTCTCCTTTCACTGATACTGCCGATGTCTACTGAAATTTATGATGATTCTTGACCAAACCCTTGGAATGTTTGAGTTTGATTTTTCTTCCGTAGTGCGACAGTGTTCTACCAGCAGACTAGGCTCCTTGAGCTAACCTTCGGTTTTGCGGCGAGCACCCCTTGACCCATTTTTCAAATTTACGTATTGTCTTTTTCTCTCCTTTCAAGATTGTGGTCATTGATTTAGTAGTCTACCTGTATTGGGTTTTATTCGTATGTTTTTGTATACATAGGGAAACGGGACAGATAAAGGGGAGGTCTGGGTACCAATAAATCGGTTAAACCCTACCAGGCTTTTGCTAGCACCGGTACAAAGTCCGGCTGTCCCGAGTTCCTATCGTTGGCTACGTTTGCCTTTTGTCTTATTCGTGTTTTTGCTGTGTAGTTCCAAGGCAGATTGTGGCATGCAATTATAATTTTCAGCCATTGTAGGGGTTTCCTGTTATCCATTTTTTACATAGATAATATTTCTTTAATTGTATGTTGGCATTGTATGTGAAAAATATATTAAATATTTTTAGATGGATACTTAAGTGCACATATTCGACATATTATGTCGGATATTTTGACAGTGAACACCATCCTAATAGCAACATCACTAGGATGTGTGTCCATCCAAAACCCACCGATTTGAATAATAATTAGATTATATTGAATTCAACCTAATTTTAGGGATAACTTCTGTTAAGGCAATGAAATAATATTAGTACTTTCAACGAGATTAGTTGATTTATACATATTCAATAAACTATCTACATTGCTATATAATATTTCAAGGACTCACTTTTTTTTATCAAACGTTTTGATTGTCCGGCAATGATGATACATCACTTGTCGAAATGGTCGTCTGCAGAAACTAAATTTATAGTAAGTTTGGTATATAGTTATTTACAATACGAATTACAGTCCTTAAAGTGTATCCTTATACCAATTTTATAGCCCATTTGGCTACCAATCCTTCAGTTTGACAACTAGATTGATGCTATAAAAACGCATTGGTTTACAAATAGAGATGTTGATATCTAACTCTGGTAAAAATTCTTTCTGCGGTTTGTGATTGAGTTGTTTTCACATTTAACTAAAACAGTCCTGGATATGGGAAATTAATGTTTTTACTTTTGCAAAGACTTTGTATCGTTTTTATATAGATATGATATGAATAAAAATATGAGGTAATTATATTCAATTTAACAGCTTTTTATAAGCACATCTTAATTTAACCATGTATAACTTTTTGAGTGAAAAATGTGAAAAATATTGTTTTATTGATTGTGGATATTGTTTCCTGTATTATTACCCTTCTTGGTAGATTTATTATCTCCCATGACCAAATATACTAATTTTGTGTTATATACCAAATCAAATACTAAGAATTAATTGAAATATCTGTAAAAGCACATTAAGTAAAGAATAATTTAAAACCGAAAACCGATTGTATTGAAACTTGCAATATCTAAATTTAACGAAATTTTATTTAAAACTAAGGAGTATCTCCCTAGCTCATGCATAGCTCTGTCCTTAGCTGAATTTTGGATTTTTATTTAGATCCTTTTGGTTATTTGTTTTCTATCAGCTTTAAAATGTTTTTCGATAACTTGACTTCCAAATGTTTTGGTTTTAATCTGCACTGATGAGACATAATAAGTTGTCCAGAAAATAAATTAACAGTAACTTCGGTATTTTGTTCTTAATTACACTTTAAAACTGAGGTGTTCCCTTTAAAAAGAAAATGTTTGAAATAATAAATATTAGCAATAAAAGAATATGGATGGGCTAGAGGACTTTTTTTTTGGAAATTTTTTTTATTTTCGTCTGCCAGGTAGCAAATATTTTCCTTTTCGGGACTGTTGCAACCAGAATATTTATTTTCACCATCACAAAGGCAAATTTATTTATTTTCATATTTCTTTTGACAAAATGTGTAGATACAGATATTTATTGTTTTTTTTTAATTTTGATATTGGTCATTGGTTGATACCCTGTGATATGGATTTTGGCCTTTTTTTTATTCATGTCTTAAACATTCCTTTTATTAACTATGATGTCAGGCCATTATGACGTTTATGTTGTTCGATCAATATCATTTGACATGAGAAACACTATGTTAAAAAACCCAAAATACACAAATTTTTTCGTATGTATATTACAAAACAGTTAAAATTGAAGCAGGGATTAGAAACTTTATCTTTGAAACTTTGTTCTAGTTTTAATTTGAAACTTTAACATCTGCAGTATTAAAATCAAAATTATATTGGAAACCATAATCCAAAATGAGCCAGAAAAAGTACTCATTACCAAAACATATATGGAAATAGGAGGTCAAATCCAGTACACTGGACATCTACTGAGTGGATTTAAATTTGAGGTTACTTGTATAACTAGAGCCTTACTGTTCATTATATATATTTTACTGAGCCTAATTTGTACAAATCTTTCATATAATAATAACACTTGAAATCCTCAAATCATTCTCTGGCAAAAAAAATTCTTTTTTACGAACTATTATGTGTCCATAGTTTGTCAGTTTTTGTAAAAGTTGTCCTTTTTTGGAGAAGGTATAGCGGAGAAATTCTTTTATCTAATTATATGTCACCAGACCAATTATTGTAAGAAAATCAAGTCACGTTTTGTTCATCACATGAATACATTGGTTAACCTTCTAAAAAAGGGGGAGACAACTCTGGTAAAACTATGAATTAAATATATAAAAGATCTGAAGTCAGGTGCAGATCCAGGCAATCTGAAAAGAGGGGGTCCAATTAGAATTGAAAGGTTATTTCGAAAATTTGGGGGGGGGGGTATTTTTTAGTAAAAAATCAGAATATTCATTGAAAAATACATGATTGTCAAAAAAGGAAGTTCCAACCCCTTGAACCCCTCCAACCCCCTTCTTGGATCAATCAATGTGAAATTCCAAACTTTTGAAATAACATGCCATGCTGGTCCAAATTTATATAAACTTCACTTGCACGTCTTAACAAAACACAAATATATACAACTGTATATATACATATAGACATTCATACATAGGATCATATATTATTGTAACAGCCTTTCACAAGTCGACTGATGTATTCATATGGATATTGCACAAAAAGAAAGCTTCCAAAAATCGAAAACAAAGGACTGTCCTATTTGATATATGTGAAAAATATAATCTGGCAAAAAAATTTCCTGGCTCTGGTTAAAATCCCAGGCCATCCCTGAAAATCAAACCGACCATGCCTTAAGACATCATATTTTCAGGTTTGAAAAATCTTCCAAAAATATTCATTTTCAGTAGGTTGTTGGCAAAACTATTTATTTTCAAACTATCTTCAGGCAGAATATTTATTTTCACTAAAGCCAAAGCAAAATAATTCATTTTCAAAATCCTCCAGGCCCCCTCCCCCCAGAATATCAAATGGTCGTCCCCTAATTACTGTTGTATTGTCAAAATCGAAGCAAGAAAGATGCATATCACAACCTGAACTTTTTTTAAAATTTAACAATTCGTAATTTGCTAGAGCTAAACATTATTTGAATGTTTGATAGATTATCACGCCACGTGACCCTTGATTTTTTGTTAAGTTTTTGTCTCGCCTGCGACGAAAGTCGCTGAAGGCGAGACATAGGTATAGCAATCCGGCGACGGCGACGGCGACGGCGGCGGCGGCGTAAACTTTTTTCTAAAACCTTCATAACTTTTCAAGGGTAATACATACAAACATCATCTTTGGTCCACAGCACCACCAAGTGATGACCTTTCCAGCAGCATATACTTTGGATGACCTTGACCTTGTTTTCATGGTTCAATAAGCACATAAACATTGCGACATAGTTTCACATTCAAGTCCTTTTCTCAGGAACTATAACACCTAGACTTGTCATATTTGGTCTATAGTGAGATCTATATGGGTACACGGCAGTCTGACACCTGTCGTGTTGCCTTGACCTCAATTGCATGGTTCAGTGAACTTAGAAAATCTGCGACATAGTTTCACATTCAAGTCCTTTTCTCAGTAACTGTTACACCTAGACCCGTCATATTTTGTTTGTAGG
>MJUU01012340.1:10737-25089 GCA_002080025.1 Modiolus philippinarum | reverse complement strand
GGGGGGGGGCTATGGTCAAATTTAAAATAAAAAGGCAGGACGCCAAAAATCTAGAAAAAAATAACCAGGACAGTACTTGTTCTGAAAAAAAAATGCAGGATGGTAGATTTGGCTGTATAATTTTAAGGATATTGAAAAGAAAAAAGTCAGGCTTTCAATTTTCCAAAAATAAAAAGGCGGGATGGAAAATTTGACCATAGCCCCCCATAAAAATCAAATGGTTGCTCCCTTACTAAGATATTCACAGAAAATATCAAATCATTAAAACTTATCGCAATCATATGAATTTAAGATAAAAATTAGACAATATCAAACAACGCATGAGCAAAAAGAAAAATTATTTATTGCAAATCTAGAAAGATGAAGCACGGTACAACCAACCTACTAAGCCTTATTCAGATCGAATGCCGAATTAATACTATAAACACATGAAGAAACCTTTGGCAAAAATTTTTAGGACGCACGTACGACAATTGATAAAACATGGGATATTGAATCACAATCATGTTTCTCGTAATCTTTGGTATCAGTTTCATTACCCATAGTGGATACTTTTTGAGCATGACAGTAAAATGACATAAAAAAATCTTGATTTTACATATCAATATCTAGTTGTACATAGATTAATGTATGAACCATTGTGTGAATAAAACCAGAGATATGTTAAGTTACCTCGGGACAAGATTTTCGACGTGGTTTTCCATTCTTTTCATGTTTTCGGTCTTGTTCATCACCTCCCCTACTTCGGACTCTCCACTGCGTCAGTCTTGTTTCCAAATTACTTAGAACCTTTTTACTCGTTTCTAACTCGGGTAATGTAGTATCAAAGAAGAGAAAATTTATATCTAGAATCTTCATTAAATTCAAAATGCTATTATTCTCCTTTTCCATTTTCTTAAATATACGATATGCCTCATAAAAATCTTGTTCTGTCAACTCTTGTTTTTTCCTATACTTGGATTTTAATAATTTTATAGATTCTAAGTCCAACATCTTTATGGTTAGGTATTTCAGAAAGGAGGCATCAATAACGGACAAGTTAGATCTATGTATATACAAATAATATCTTTGACATAGCATTTCTTTCAGCATATCTACAGATCTTGTGGAGGATTTCCTATTGAAAAGTCGATTGTAGTTATTTGTACTCAACACCAACACTTCTGAATCTCTTGTTACACTTGTTGTTTCCAAATAGGTATCTAATCCTACAATCACTTCAACAGCACCTTAAAGAATTAAAAATGAATAGTGATATTTTAATTGTAGAGCTATTTTCCTAAGCCATGTTGACCAACAGTTTGGTTGTGTCTTTGCTTTGCCTGCTTAGGCATTAAAACTATGATTGACGGAAAACTTGAACTACTTTTTTCGGGGAGAATATTTTGCATTTTAATTTGAATCATCAAAAAGTACATAAAATGAACTTAATTTCTATTACAAATAATAAGCATAAATCGTAAAACAGTTTTATGCAAAATACGTGTGAATATATTGTTTGGACGTTTGTTAAAACAACTTTGACGACAGAGGACAAACCCGCTGGACCTATCGTTTTTCATATTGTTCTTCGTAGAAAAGTGATCAAATGTCTGAATTTTACGTCAGCAATTCTTTAAATCGGGAACTTTTTTACAGTATAAAAATTGTAATCTTATCTGCTATATAAATCTAGCCCGGAGCAGGTATTTTTCTACATGGAATAATGAATTCGTTATTTTTCCGGTCTAACGGGTCGAAATGACCACATTTAAGTTTTTCAAACTCATGGGTTTCAAAGATACGTATTTGGTACTATAATGTCATAAAGCTGTAATTTCGTGGAGTTTCCCTGCAAAATTGCTAAGAGATCCATAGAACAAAACTGAAAAATACAATTATTTTTTTGTTAGAAACAGTTTTTACTGTAACGTCTTACGCTTAAAAAAAATCAAATTTTAGTCAACAATATGGATACTAAATTTTCTTTAATTTGTTTGCAGTTGGATTTTGTTCCGATATACATGCAATATGAACATATAGAAGAAAATTTATGTTCATTATTAGAGAAAAGCGTACTCAAATAAAAAAAATATTTGGTAAGAAAAGAGAGAAATGCGGGGCAAATGATAAAGTGTCACAATCTTTGCATACAATAGATGGTCGGAGACTTTTTTTTTGGCTTAATTCCAAAATTTCATTGAACAATACGGTGAAGCTTTGCAACAATGTCCTGTTATATCTTTTTTGAAAACTAATGGCCGGTTTTGCTGGGGAAATTTTAAGACCAGTCGCCCAGAACTTCGGTACAGTTTTAGAAATTAACAATATCGAAAGTTTGATCTGCACTGATGATATGAACAATTATGCGCATATGCAGAAAATAAATTAAAAGTAAATTCGTGATTTTTTCATTTATACATTAGATAAAAAAAATGAGTATTCCCCTCGTGCAAAGTTGTTTAATTTTTACCTAGCTTTAATTTTAATTTTTAAGTCATTTATTTTATTTCTACTCTCCGACCTGTAAAAATATTTTTAGTAATGGTCTTCCTAATGTTTTAATTTGTACTGCACTGAAGAGACATAAATGTTCGAAGTTGCCACGTACAGAGCTTAAATTTGTTGCAGTTTCTGTAATTTTGTTACTCTATTAAAAAGCAATCAATTTGAGGTTATTTCGACAATACAGCGAAAATTTTCAAATTATCACAGAACACTGATATACGTGAAACATGTTTAGAATTTCTGTATATTCCAATGATTGTTTCCAAAATGTCAGTTCACTTTTTCTGTGCTTTGATGTATATTTTCACTATATCACAACATACCAACTACTTCGTTTGCCCCCAGTAAACACATCTGATACGGACGATGGGAAGAACGTCTTCTTTGTAAAGTTTCATATGGAGTATAATTAATGCCTCGATCCCTAAAATTCACAAGAGTAAACATAGTAAATATATTTATAACAATGATCATATAATATAGTAACAGGGCGACTGCATTTCACCAAGTTTTGTGTCAAAAAGTGTAGTTCTATTTTAAGATTATTTGAAGTTAACATCGGTATAACAACCGAAGTTACTGTAAATTTACAAAGTGTTTAGGCGAATGACATCTTCCCATGTCAAGTATTTGAGGTCCATTCCTCGAATTCATCTCAAACCGTTGACAGATTTGGCTAATGTTATCTTCTACATAAGAAGTAAATTGATGAGCCAAGAAAATCAATCAAAATTGGTGAAGACGTATACTCATGGTTCGTCTGGTTGTATTTGATCTAGAGTAGTAGCCTAGAAAATATAAATGACGTCTGTCCCACTCTAAGCGGCCAATTTAGTTGCTTCTTGTGTAGATAAGAAGCCCAGGAATATAATCCAAATCTGTCAAGGGATTGTGGGAAAGGACATACAGACCTTAGACACTTGACTTGGGAAGATGACAGAAAATACGGGACTTTTGAATCGTGTTCTTCCGGAAAAGGCTCTATTTCATACGAATTATACGGTGATCTCGAATTCGTTTCGTTGTTTATGTTAGTCTTTTGCCTAATTAGTGTTTCTCCTGTGTTGTTTACTTGCAGATTGTAGCATGTAATTGTAATTTTCAGCCATTGTAGATGTTACCTGTTATCCCTTTTATTACATTTGTAACAAATTTTGAATTAAACGACTCGGAAAACATCAAGTACAGTTCCTTCTAGTGATAATGGAAGTTGCCAAAACAGTAATAATCAGCTGGCACAAAAACTGATTTTATTTGAAAACTTGCAATATCTAAAGTTTTGTAAATTTTATTTAAAACTAAGGAATATCTCCCTCGAGCTAAGCTTTGCTTAGTTGCATGGTTTATGTAATTATTTCCTATTTGTTCTCTGGTAGCACTTGCAGATGTTGCTATTTAAGCTGCTCTGAAGAGACATAAATAATCGGAATAGTATCGGCATAAACTAGATTTACAGCATTTAGTAACCTATTAACCCGAATAATCCAGTCGTTATATTCCAATCAGTACGATCGCTACATTAACGCCTGCATGCATGTACTACAAAAACGCGTCAATCGGATGTCTTTTCGCTATCAGTTGTGGGAGAAACATCGTCTGTTCACTCTGTATCATAACCAGGGGTGCATTTTTACACTGGTGTGAAAAAGACTTTTACACAACATTTACACGGCAGGTGTTCCTTATTAGGTTGTAATCAGCAAGCAGCGATAACAAATTTATGCAAAATTCGTACATTTTATTTGTTTATTTGTTTCGTGACACCCGGGTGTGACACATTTACTTGCATATTCTAGAAGTTCATTTAACAGATAATAAATCATCAATTAACATCTTCAAAATGTGCATTTATTTTAATGCAGAAAATAACCCGGGAGGTTTTTAAAAAAATCAAAGCATGAAAGGATCTAATATTTTAGTCGATTGAATTTAGAATGGAGAAGGACAAATATTGTCAATATACTTTCTTGGAATTGATTATTTCACGAAAATGGAACCGAATACACAATACAGCTTGACAATATTATGTCACATTTGAACGTTGTCAAATATTTTGATATTAATTCTCATTAAAATTTAAACAATGGAATTCCGTGTCACCAAAATTGTCTTTCCTGCATAACATGCATCCCTTTTTATAAATTATTTATGAAAAATAGATAGAAAATCATCACATTTCAAAAATGTTAATTTTTTTTCATTTTGACGACTTTTATAAAAGAAATTCATTAGCTGGAACATAAGCTCGCTTTCAGTTTGTTCATACACTTTATATTTCCTACAGTTTTATATATATACCAAATACACATAACTTACATATTTATTTGTAAATTGACAAGAAATGGCTTTGCGCAGTCTCAAAACTTTGGCGACATTTGATTGGTCGACCTCTCCTGTCAGGAGCTGACGCGTCCAATGAACATCGCGTCTTCAAGCCATCGTAGAAGAGACTCGGAAACGGAGAGGGCTTGAATTATTCGAGTTAGTAACCTATAATGCTTTTCATGGTTTTCACTGTAAAAATCTCCACAAATGGTCTTTCAAATATTTTATACGTTTTGATAATTATTCGCAGACTTAAACATTTTTAGCATTAATTTTTTCTGGTTAAATTTTTACATTAAAAAACTAATATTCAAGCACTTATTGATTGGAGTTTTAAAACATTAATTCGTTGCTTTAGAAAAATAGGTAGCAGAAAAACTTTTCATGGGCAGATTTTAAGGGTTCATACTGATCTACGAGTAACTTATTCATTTAGGTATTTACGTATTTCGTTTGGTATGGTCTTAAAAGACAAAGTATAAATAATAAAACGTGTCTTTTAATTTCTGATATACAGTAAACGACCAAAGTTCAATGTTTCTGTTTAAAGCAAAACAATTTAGAACACATGTACACATGATCATGTTGTTATTGTCTAGAAATTTCATTTACACTTAAAGAATCATTGCCATCAAATGAGAGGTCGTCGGTTCTGTATAAATCAAAACACGGTTTAGAACAATTAAACGATCAAACATTGATATCATTGAATATAAAAGTACAACAATTAAAAAATGATTTTACATTCCAATCATCGTTAAATGATACTTAAATCACATTTTAGATTGAGTTAAACATATCATATTTCAACTTGTATTTTTCTCTAATTAGAAATATTAGCTCTGCTGTACCAGTAAATTTTATATTAAGGATAAAGTAATCCATTTAAAATTTTTACCACAAATTTATTTGAAGCTTTCTATAAAGCATGTATAGTCTCCCTCCTCTAAAGTATGGACTACTGAAAGAATGGCTAAAGTGAATGTATGACTAATAAAAAGTGTTATACATTTCATGTTCAGAAATAAGAAAATATATATTTCATGCCAATAATTACTGCAGAGTCATTGCAACAACAAATTCAGAAACTGTTGCAAATGTGCACGTGAAACTGCCCCGAGTTCAACTTAAGTTCAAATCGTGATATGAAAGTTCAAAAACTAAAACCGCTTTTCATTATTTTTTTTATTTAAATATGAACACATTTCTTTTATAATTGTGTTTTTGACCTGATATAATATCCAAACAGGAAACACCTACTAACATTGGTTGAAAACCACAGTCACATGCCACAATGTACCGAGCAACTGCATAAGAAAAAACAAATCAAAGACCAAAGAAACAACGATAGGAATTCGGGACAGTAGGACTATATACCTTTCACTAGCGGCAGGGTTAAGCCACACTATGGGTACAAAAGTCTTCCCATTCTCTATCTCGTTTACCTCTAGTATAATAAACATACAAGTAAAACCCGAAAATAGGTAGATTACTTACACCAAAAGTACAATCAGTCTCGAAAAGGAAAGAATAAGACATGTCATTTAGAAACATGGATAAAGAAATTAACATTTTGTTGTTGAATATGCTAAAAGATAGGAATACATCTTTAGCACTATATGTCGTCGCCAACAATCATGATCACTATTGTCACGTGTATGTATACATATTATGATGTTATTGTCACTAACAGATCATTGCCATCAAATGAAAGATTAGTTATTCTGTATAAATGAAAATAAGTTGAGACAAATAAAAGGTCAGTCGTTGGTATCATTGAATCGGTTTATTTTTTGCATAGTCATTAATTTCATATTTCATGTGCTTATTCCGTGTAATCTGATAGCGTGACCATTGACTTATCATGTGACCTTCTTTATAGGGTTTAATATTTACATTGCAATTTTCTTGTGATATATCTTCAAATTGGTACAATAATATTTGATTTCGTGACCTTAACCTTTGTTTGTGACATACCTGTTTAACTTTTCGGTACGTCTTTTCAATGGCATACGATATGACTTGAATGTTTTAGCCAAGCGAAATTCTACCACGTGTACATAAATGAACAAATCTAAGTATATTTATTTACACCGTCATTCGTCTTGTGTGTTTTATTTCATTGCTTTGTCTCTTATTAACATTAACAAAGGGATATGGACTAAATGCAAACGAGACAAAGTCTCTACAAATACATAGATGGAACAACGCTTTTATTGTTGTTCTTCATCTTGTCCTTGTTTTTCTGTATTCTCGTTTTTGCCACACATACTGGTCTCTCACTGATTCTGCCGATGTTTTCTAAATTTATGATGATTCTTCACCAAATTATTCGGGGAGTTCTGATTCTGATTTTTCTTCTGTAGTGCGACAGTGCTCTACTAACAGACAAGGCTCCTTTAGCTAGCCAGCAGATTAGCGGCAATCACCCCTTGACCCATCATCAAAATTACGTATTGTGTTTTTCTCTCCTTTCAAGATTGTGGTCATGGAGTAAATAGTCTACCTGTATTGGGTTTTATTCGTATTTCTATTACACTATAATTATGTAAATGGGAGAGACAAATGGGACATTTGGTTATCCATAAACCGGGTTAAACTTTCCACTAGCTTTTCCTAGTGCCGGTACCAAGTCCGGCTGCCCGATTTTCTGTCGCTGTTCACGTTAGTCTTTTGTCTTATTTATGTTTTTCCTATGTAATCACCTGGCAGATTGTAGCATGTAATTGCAATTTCCAGCCATTGTAGATGTTTCCTGTTATACCATTTATTACATTTGTAATAACTATTGAAGTAAACTATTCGGAATTCATTATGCACAGTTCCTTTCTAATGATAAGAGCAGTTGCCAAAAACAGTAATAATCAGCCAGTGCAAAAACTGATTTTTTTTTTTGGAAACTTGCAGTATATAGTTTTGTAAATTTCATTAAAACTAGGGACCATCCTCCTCGAGCAAAGCTTTCTTTTGCTGCATAGTTTATTAACTATTGTTTATTTGTTCCCTATGAGCTTTTTTATATCTTGTTTTGCAGATGTTGATATTGGATCTGCTCTGAAGATATATAAATTATCGAAATAGTAATCTGAATAAGCTAAACTTACAGTATTTAGTTACTTAAAATTGTTTTCAAGATTTTCAAGGAGAATTACTCTTCAAATGATCTTTCAAATATTTGAATTAATTTTTCGGTCAAAAATCTACAATTAAAAAATATTTATACATTTATTGCTAGGAGTTTTGAAACATTTTAAAGTTGTTGCTTTAAAAAAATAAGTAGCAGAAGAACTTTTCATGGATAGATTTATTAGTGTTCATACCGCAATGTGAATAACTTATTCTTAAGGTATGTATGCATGTTTTTTCGTTTGGTATTTTCTTGAAAGACAAAGTGCAAAAAATGAAACTTGTCTTTTCATTTTCGATATTCAGTAAATGACCAAAGGTCAGTGTTTCTGTTTAAAGCAAAACAAGTTAAATAACGTGTACATGTGACCATGTTGTTATTGTCTAGAAATTTCATTTACACTTAAAGAATCATTGCCATCAAATAAGAGCTCATCGTTTCTGCATAAATCAAAGCACTGTTCTAGAACAATTAAATGATCAAACGTTGATATCATTGAATACAAATAAACAATGTTATTACATTGCAATCATCATTAAATGATAATTAAATTGCAATTTCTGATTGAGTTAAGCATACTATATTTCCACTTGTATTTTTTTCTTATTAGAAATATTAGCTCTGCTATACAAGTAATTTGTATATTAAGGATAAGATAATCGATTTAAAATTCCTACCACCAATTTATTGAAGCTCTCTATAAAGCATGTATAGTCTCCCTGTACGGACTGCTGAAAGAATGGCTATGGTGAATGTCTGACTAATTAAAAGTGTTATACATTCCATGTTCAGAAATTAGAATATGGATTCCATGCCAATAATTACTGCAGTGTCATTGCAACAACAAATTTAGAAATTGTTGCTAATGCGCACACAAAACTACCTGGAGTTCAACTAAGTTCAAATCGTGATATGAAAGATCAAATGGAAAAACACGTTTAATTATTTTATTCCTATTATTTTTGTGGAATCTGAACAAAATCACTTTTAAGAATTGTT
The DNA here is from genome assembly GCA_002080025.1 of Modiolus philippinarum. Classification (NCBI taxonomy): domain Eukaryota; kingdom Metazoa; phylum Mollusca; class Bivalvia; order Mytilida; family Modiolidae; genus Modiolus; species Modiolus philippinarum. Next base: position 16,151 of record MJUU01012340.1, on the reverse strand, counting down.
TTTTAACTTTATATTATATCCAAAGGATAACAGGAAAACCTACAATAGTTGAAAAACACAGTTATTTGCCACAATGTACCGAGGAACTGCGTAAGAAAAAAAATAAAAGACCGAAGAAACAACGATAAGAATTCGGGACAGCAGACTTGGTACCGGGAATACCAAAAGTCATCTGAAGGGTTAAACCACTTTATGGGTACCCAAACCTCCCCTTTCTCTATTTCGTTTCAATATAGTGTAATAAACACACATAATACAAATAAAAACAAAACCAGGTAGACTACTAACTCCACTACCACAAACAAAAGGAAAGAATAAGACAAAAGTAATTTAAAAAGACGGGTGAAGAAATCATTTTCTTGTTGAATATGCCAAAAGATATAGGAATACATCTTTAGCACTGTATGTCGCCGCCAACAAGTATGATCACTATTGTCACGTGTATGTATATACATTATGATGTTATTGTCTAAAGATTTCGTCTAGACTAAATAGATCATTGCCATCCAAAGAAAGGTTAGTTTTCCTGTATAAATCAAAACAAGTTGAGACAAATAAACAGTCAGTCGTTGGTATCATTGAATCGGTTTGCCTTTTGTATAGTTGAGAATTCATATTTCACGCGCGTATTCCTTACAATCTGGTCTCGTGACTTTCAACTTAGCATGTGACCTTTCAAAAAAAAATTAACCTTGGGTATAATTTGAATAGTGAATTTTCTTGTAATATATCTTCAAAATTAGTACAGTTATATTTGATTTCGTGACCTTAACCTTTGTTTGTGACATACCTGTGTAACTTTTCGGGATGTCTTTTCGATGCGATGGCATGCGATAGGACTTGAATGTTTGACCCAAGTCCAATTCTACTAAGTTCACATAAATGTACAAGATCTAATTTTAAGAATGGTCACTCCTCAACTTTATTATATCAAGGATTTACAATTATTATTTTTATTTATCAGAATATGGTTCATACATCATTTTAAGCAAAAAAAATTGATAGGTCAGTGTGGCCGTTTTTGAGATTTAAACGCATGAAATTTTGGCGGGAAACCGAACTTCTCTAGACTTTTCTTTCACTTTGCATTAAGGTAATCAACATTTGAAATGCGATGGAGGAATACCAAGAATTTCATTAAATTTTGTCAGAAGTCTATTGAATATGTATACTATCATATTTGAGAAGAAAAGTGTGGGTCAGTGTGCAAAATTTTCTATTGCATCATAATGGATAAAATAAGAGAATTCCAAAAGTCAGAGACAGTTTTAAATACCCGTGGAGTGACCATCCTTAACTCACATCGCTGTTCGTGTTGTGTTTTTGTTTTGTCTGTTGTCTTTGTTTTTCTGTATTCTGGTTTTTTGCTGTCTCTCTGGACTTTGTTTTTTGTAATTAAGGCATCCTTTGTCCCTTCCGTATTCTACTGCTTTTGTTTTTAAGAGAAAAAGACTTGAAATATCTATTTACATCCTACCATCTTTTGATATAAGTTTATGGCATGGGAAGTTAGTTAAACATTTTAAAAAGGTAATTGAAGGCAATTTAATACAGGTTCAAATCGTGAAACAACACATTATTTCATATCTTCGACTAACGTCCATTATTCACATTTGCACTTAACTAATTTGGGGGAACTTTTTATGGGATTGTACACACGTTTACTAAATATTATGAATAATTATAATTTATATAGATTTTTATAAATTGTTTGAAAAAGAGGTGCAATAAACATTGCAGAATTGCATAAACAAAAGTTTTTACCACATGTATATGCATTTCTTTTATTACTTTTTGAATACTTGATTTTCATTGCAAATCAAGTTTTGAGAAAGTAAGTGTAATCAATACGCGAACTTTAAAGCGCTTCCTGTACGAACGCAACAATGTGATACTGTTTTAATCATCAACAACCGATTTACAGTTTACTGAATTACAAGTAACATAATAATTTCGAAACTGAAGTAACTGAGTTTCCGCCTCAATAATTCTCCAAAACAAACACATATAAAATGGAGAGGTGGTGGAGATCATTTTGGATATCAAATTCTTTAAAAAAGTGGTTCAGAGGAACAAAACGACCGTTGCTCTATTAGCTTCTCTCTATGAAAAGGTTTTTGTTTCATATAAATTTACCTTTTTTTCGAGCTTCGGTTTTTTGTTATTTATTACTACTGGGCTGATGCCTCTGCGGGTGAACTGTTAGTCCCCGAAGGTATTCACCAACCCAGTAGTCAGTTCTTCGGTGTTGACCCCAAAAAAAACCGACTTTATTGAAACTTGCAATATCTAAATTTTTACGAAATGTTTTGAAACTAAGGAGTATCTCCCTCATGCATACCTCTGCTCTTAGCTCATTTTGGCTTTTCTATTTAGATCCCTTTGGTCATTTGTTATCTATCTGCTTTTACAAGCGTTTCGGTTAATGGACTTCCAAATGTTTTGGTTTTGATCTGCACTGATGAGTCATAAGTTGTCTAAATGCGCATATGCAGAAAAAAAATTAACAGTAGCTTCGGTATTTTGTGATTTCAACCAGTTAAATTTATCATGTGTAATTTTTTTGATATTGTCTTATTGTCAATGGTGAATATCCGGTTGACTCGTTGTTCTAAATTCGAATGAAGAAATAGTCCGGGGAAAAACCCGAGAAGTGTGAAATCAGATTTCCATTGTGCAAATTAAGTTTTATCCTTGTCTTTCTGTTTTTCAAATGTTTTGACCTCAATAATTTAGCTTGACTGTAAATGTTATATTGAACTGACAAAACTATTTTTGGAAATATATGAACTTTTATCTCATTTGTCTATTTTACTAAAATCTTTTGTTTTACATGTTAAATGTATTTTTTCAATTTTTACGTCCAAAGTTGTCTAAAGAGTAAGAGAATGTTGTGCTTCTAAACCATAGAAGAGAAATGTTGAGTAAATCCCTTTAGATCTAAAAATTTAGTCTTTGTACCTACTGGGGTAATAGCAAAAGTATCGAAGAGAGTTGTTAAGAGCGGAAGTCCATGAGACAAAAAGACAAATCGGATGGAAACAACCGGAAAAACTTCCGACCACAATGGTCCTGACTAGGTACAGGCATTTCAAAAGAAATGATAGATTCAACTGGTTTTATGGCATGACAAACTTCATCCTCCTTTAGGGTAGTGTCCGGTAGCGGTAGCAACTCAACAGCAATTGCTATTAAAAGGTCGTAGACAGTTGAAAGAAATGATCATCCCAGTACGAAGTAAAACAAGAATCTTGAATCAGAGTTCTGACCGAAACTTCAATTTTTCCCACCATGGACTGATATCTATTCAAGAACGTTTTATTGATCGTGTAAGATGCAATTTTTGAAGCCTTCACATTAAAAAGGCGGTCAAGGAGAAAACTTTGTCGAATGAGGAAGTCTGTATAATCTGTTGTAGCTCTCGCATAAATAATCGACTGTGAAACATACACTTCGTAAGCTGGAATATTACTGTCCATGTTAGGGAAGTTAATAATTTTGAAATGAAATCGTCTCTTTTTCGTAAATTTTAGTACTGAGATGACTTTTTTTCGTCAAATCGAGATGTAAGTCCAAAAAGATGTAGATCTAATGGTTTCTGTCGTTTCCTTTATCTCTGGTTCTGCCGGATATATTAAATGAATCTATTGAGCAGAAGATGCGTTGTTGATGGAAAGAACATCATTAATATACCTAAAATGTATCTAAAAATGAGATTGAATTATCTATTATTTTTATTTGATGAGTCCCTGAAGAAATTCAGTCTCGTCAGAATATAAAAACAACTGCGAGTGGAGGAGCACAATTAAGGTTCATTGGTATGCAAACTTAGTCTCGATTTCGGCTTAATTTAATTTTGAGTATAAGCTATATATATAAGTTCGGACAATGTTGTTTGATATAGCAAACGTTTTTCCTAACTAGCGATTTAAAGGATCAAAATAATGACATTTGTATATTTCAACTTGGTTAAAATTAGTGTTAAAAGGAAATATATCTTAATGCAAATGGTATGAACTTATATGCTTTAGAAAATTGCAGAAATTTAGTTTTCTGTGTTTAATGAAATTTCTAAGTATGGGCTATTAATTTACTCATTTGAATAAAAAATGGCAAGAAGACACGTCATTGCACAACTTTCAATATTGATCAAAATTTAACACTAACGGCGAAGAACAGCATTTACATTCAATGTTATTATTTGCGTCCGCATATGTATTTTTTATACAAAACAAAATTAAAACCTCAATGCAAGGAGCAAGTTATTGTGCACTCTGCAAAATACCTAGGTAGAAGATCTGGTAGAAGATGCTGTAATTCTTCCCATATTTTTGGATACTGTGTCTTGTGTGAAGCTTGATCTACTATCACCTCTGCTTCTCCACTGAAATGTGTAAACGCAATGTTGATTAAACTGATGTCTATGATGTACATAAATTGCAAGTAAAACAGGTTATGGGTACAACTCTGTTGGTTTGTATATTATTATATGTCATTAAAAGGTAGAATGAAAGTTTTAATTCGGATTAATTGGATGACGTTAAAGATTAAATGCCATCATCAGAATTAATACCACGATTGATTGTCAAACATCTACAACAGCTGTTTTTCTCGGTTCTCTTGATTTTTCCGTGATTCTTAAATAAAATGTGTTGTATAAAAGATACCCAAAAAAATCACATTAATTTTTGTGATATGATGAAATCAAATCCAATAACAAACTGCCCTTCAACTCAATATACCATTAAATTTCATCAAGGACTGAAATCTTAGAAACTACAAAATGGTAAGAGAACCATTGTCGTAATGTTTGTTTGGAATGTATTGAATATAAACAAGAACAATGAAATTAAAACGATATCACACAAACGGAGATAAAGTCAACGTACTTGCTTCGTGATGTTACATTTTCATTATCGAAGAAACTCCAAGTTTATCAAAATTTCTATACAAAATGGCCACATCATACAAACATTTCCGGAACACCTGATGGTACTCCTCCATTTTAAGTGGTGATTCCGAGGGTGAGTACAAATTTGTCCTTGTGATTGTCTGTAAACTGTCCTTTTCACCATTTACCTTGGAGCTGTTTTTTTTATTTATCAGTTCTATCTTTGTCATACTTTCTATATTATTTATACCTGATTTTTGGGGTAGTGCGTCTTTTTCTGCTTTTAATCCATGTATTCGTTTGCCGATATATTTAACGTTTTGCTTAGTCGATAAAAATGATATTAATGAGAAGATTTCTGTAGGCGAAAGGAAGAAATTCTTGTACTGCTCCAAACAAGTAATGTTTTTATAGTTATGAAAGACCGTAATACCAAAAGAAAAAGTTTGGTCCAAAAAAAAAATATTGATCCAGGGAAAATGGAACGGGATTGTTATTTACGTTGCACTGTTTAATTGTTTTT